>JAFBJS010002714.1:285415-301276 GCA_016785265.1 Paraplagusia blochii | reverse complement strand
GATGTGTATAAGAGACAGGTATCACCTCGGCGTGAGGAGATGAATGTCTCCCAGAAGAAACCAGCCCATAATACAAGCAGAGCTTCAGGGCTGTGTATTGACAAGGACCTGAGGCTGTGTTACCATATGTTAGAAGATGGGAAATAATAAATATAAACAACACCAAGAATATTTGACTCAGAATTGGTCATTAAAACAAAAACCAATACAGAGTTGGAAAATATGGATGAGATTTTGTCCTACACACACACACACACACACACACACACACACACACACACACACACACACACACACACACACACACACACACACACACAGACACCAAACGTGACCAAACTGCAGCCTAACTCAACAAGCGGCGGCGGAGGCCAGTGTCTCCGTGGAGTAACGAGGAGAGCAGTCATGTGGACGGGGAGGTGGTGGCTCGCGGCCCGCTCCCTAAAGAGATTAACAGAGTGTCATTAAAGCAGCCTAATGGAATGAGGCGTGCATGAAGGCAACACTGATGCTGGGTTAATGTGTATTGAGTGAAAGCAATACTGGGTCGAGCTGCTGTGATGCTGAGCTGCAAATCTAATGAGACAGCACTGAGCCCCCACCCACCGCACCCCACCCCACCCCCGGTGATGCTGGGTAATTCTGGGTGGAGGATCAAATAACACAAAAACACAAAGAGGAGCGAGAGTCTGATCCAGTCCAAGACACTTCATGTGTACCGTCAGTCAGACACAACCGTACAACAGTACTTTTTGGTGTATTCTCTTTCTGAACTACAGACATATACAGTACTGTATATTAGCATTAGTGCCACCTACAGGCCAAACCATATGCCAAACTGTGTATCTGTGCCAAATATTATTTTTCTAAATTTATACATGTTAAGCGTTTTTATAACTTTTCCAGGTGGCAGTGGTGGCCTAGTGGTTAAGGAAGTGGACTTGGGTCTGCAGGGCTTCAGGTTCGAATCCACCAGCTGCCAGGTTGCCACTTGTTGTGGGCTCACCACCCACAACGAGGTTGACAATAGGGTGCAATGAGTGTTTCTTTTTTTTTTCTATCTTCTTTAAATAATCAACAGAAATTAGGCCTGAAGGTTTCACTTCCCATTTCCTCCTCATTTACTTTGTCTTTGCCTTTGACTATAACACCAGCTAAGACACAAACTGCTGTGGTCTGATCAACACCACCACCACAGGTGTAGGTTAGAACCACACAGTGTCAGTCACTTTAACCATAAAGTAAAAAAATCTTTTCACTCTCAGTTTCAGCTTCATCATCTAAACTGGAACTGTGTCCCTGCCCCAAGGGAACAGACCCAATATCTTCTTCCTGCCTAGAACGCTAAGCATGTGCCCGGGAATGTGAAACTGGACAAGTGTGTGTGTGTGTGTGTGTGTGTGTGTGTGTGTGGTATGTGACCTGCGGGGATGGAAAAGTGGGATTTCATGGGTGTGGGGATTATATGATCTGGTTTTATTCTGGTCGCACCCAGACCAGAGCAATAAGAGAATGTGTTTTTGAGGAAGGAAATGAAGAGAAAGGCCTTAAAGGATGGAGTGTTCCCTGGATACGATGTGTTCACTGACACGTGTTTCTTTATGTAAAGAGGAAAAACACATCAGCGGGAAATGTGTTGACAAAGAAAAGTAGTTCCATATGAAGCTAATGTCCTGTGATGATACAGTGAGATCACTGGAGGCTTTCACAGAGACATTTAACTCCATATGAAACTGACTTCGACGCGGGAAGTGTTTTGTGTCTCATAAAGACTCAGCACGTGTTCAATATCCAATATGGTTCTGGTCTCAGTCAGTGGAGACAGTAAAACCACACAAACATCAACCATTTCCTCAATATCTGCTGTTTACGATGGTCTGAGATGTGACTCGGCTGATTGAACCCCTGCCACTAAGTCTAGACTAAAGGACCTGAGCAGAGGAGAGACTCAAATAATTCAGTGATTACCAACCACTGGTCCGTGGCACATTAGATCATTAGTTGAACCAAGCTAAATTCTACTATTCAATGTTAGTGGCTTAAAAAAAATATTATTTGATGCAAATATTATTTGACTGTTTGTGAATGTGTGTCATGCAGAACAATGAAATACTCTTCCACTAGGGTGCAGCAAAAAGCTACGGACTTTCTTTCTTAAACCTCCACTGTTCATCAGCATTGTTTTCAACTAAACAGGCTGAGATTTAGGTGAATTGTGAAAAGAGTTCAACTGCTGTGGTCCAATCACCAACACTGACCAATCAGGACGACTCTTTAACCCTTTGTGTGGTGCTGTCCACCTGAACAGCCCTGAGTGTAGATTAGTTTCATTATGTCAATAGTTATAATGGAACCCAACTCTCCACTCGTCCCATGTCAGAGGCAGAGAACTGACTCATCTGACTGATTAATACAGTTGTCACGACGGTGAGATACAGTCATCAGAATTCTCCATAGTCTACTTTGACTCATCCCTGAAAATAGTTCTCCCATAACCGTTGCAGGAAGAGGGAACGACGCCAGGCAGCAGTCGTCCTGATCCAAGTCACCGCCTCAGCACAGCTGTCCACGCAGCTATCACCGTAATCACATTTCTCCTGCAGCTCAGCAGCGTTCCTCTGTCTGCTCATCCTTCTATGACCCAGAGATGAACCGCTCGCTGTCGACAGCTCGTCCCGTCCCACCTGTAAACACTGCAGTTCCCTCCACCTGCAGGGGGCCACGCGCTCACCGACATTATTACCTTTTTATGTGTGTGACAACAGCATGAACGGCTTCTTAGCACTGTGTCGTGACTGCCAGGTGTAATAAAGTTGAGCAAAAGTCAGAATCTCCTCGGAGTCCAAGTCAATAAAAAATCCCACGTGTTTTACTTTTCTCCTGCTCACAAACTCCTCCGTCAGGTGACTCATGTGTTTCCCCTGAACTGCACAAAAACAAGGACTGGATCAAAACACAATAAGAGGAACCAAATTCAGGAGGTGGATTTTATGACATGTCGTAAATAAATCCAGAATACATTTGAATATATCAATCAGATTAGGAACATGTTTCACAGATTAGCTCTTCAACAGCTCAGCAGTTTAAATCCTTTTCAGGTTCCGTCACATGACTCAAAAACAAACACACAACTAAGACGGACTCTGGGTCAGAGAAATACAACCTACAGCTGTCGTCTGCTCCATTCTGTCCAATACCAAAACAATGACATCATCATCTGACTGGACCAATCACAGCTCTTTACTCCCCTGTCAAATTAGGAACAAGAAAGAATCTCTAAGACCTGAACCAGGTCCATGTCTGGGTCAACCTCGGTTCGGTTCTGTCCAATAACGATGAAGAGACATTTCACTTCACAGAAAGGAAACACAGCTGCTAGGTTTGAATCCCAGACTAGAGGCGTTTCTCCAGTGTCAATGAACAATGTGCTGTTTTTAGGTCAACATCCTCTTTGTCAAACTTCCCTTATTTCCTGTCTCCTTCCTTTTCTCATTCCATCCTTCATCATCTTCCTCCTCCTCCTCCTCCACCTTTCATTGGGGGTGAAGAAATAACCCAGTCATGTGATCAAGCTTCACTGTGTTTAATGAAATGGGTGAGAGGTTTTGTCTCACCTTCATCTGTTTCCCACAGACAGGGAATAAAACTGGAGTCGTCATCGTCATCATCATCATCATCATCATCATCATCATCATCCTCACCCCCCCATGGACAGAGTCAGGTGTCACACTCACCTCAGGCCCTGAGCAATAATTACATCCGAGTCCAACTCATCTCAACCCTCACCCACTGTAGCATCACCCCCTGAGGAACAACAAGTCCCTCCCCCCGTGTCAACTCTGGAATCTCGACCTCTAACCAACAATAAGAAAAATACATACAATATAAACAAACAGGGATGAAAATAAATTAGGACACATAGGAATATTTCATTACCATCGCCTCAGTCAGCAGGGGGCAGCACAGAGCAGTGGGGACACTGGCAACTGGTGGGTTTGGGGACACGTTTATTGTCACCACTGCTCCATCACAGGAATATTCATATATTTATATATGTGTATATATGAGGTCAAAAACTGTGGAGAGACACTGCTCTGGGCTGAGGACTCGCTGTGACCGTTTTGAACTGATTTAAATTTTACAGCTAACATGAACACCTGTCCCATAAAATGAAGTTAATGTCCCACGACTCCAACCAACCATCTTTATCCAAAAATTACCTTTAAATGAGAAAACACTTCTGCCAAACTGTCCCTGATTAATGTGCAATAAAAGAGACGGCAGCTCATTCACTGACCAGGCAGACCTTTGTGAACAGCCTCCCAGGGAAAAGCCAAGTGATCAATAACGTGGAGGGGGCCGGGGGGGCCTGGGGGGGGTCAGCTCTCAACATCATCTTCTGTGATTTAGGACCGGACCAGTTCTGGACGAGGTGGAACTGTTCTGACCGTAACTGTTCCATCTGTGCTCCCCTGAAACAGGAACAACTGTTCCTTTTACCTCCGTAATAACTGCCACCATCCATCCACCTCCACCCACCTCCATCATACAGTGGAACATCTGCTGCTGCTAGACTTTACGGAGACTTCCTAAAACTTTCTCTTCAGTGCCCTTCACTAACACCACCAACCACCAACTTCATTAAAAAACTCTTTTCCTGATCATCATTTCTGTGGCTCTGTGTGATTTGTCCAGTAGTGTGAACAAGGCCTGAGTGTGAAAGTGAGGGTGAATCAGGATCATCATTAATCCTGATTAATCTTAATCAACTCTAAGTCATTTACTGGTTTCCACCAGGAAAATAAAGGCTGAAGTGTTTCTCCAGTTACTCCATCTTTCCAAAGGTTCCAGTCCATCTCTCCCCTCTTCTTCTCCTTCATCATCTGAAGATTCCGTCTGTAAACTCTGCTCCACTCTGGTCTATTAAAAGCCAACAGACGTCCATGGCCCTGACCATGGAATGGCAAAACTGATAAGTGGAGATAAAAATAGCGTGAACAGAGAAAGTGAAGATGGAGAAAGAGAGAGAACATTGGACCACCAGGCTGCTGGGTCAAAGTCAAAGGAAGTCCAGGCTCAGACCTTCAGACAGGATCTGATCTGGACGACCTCGAGGTCCACACAGAGGTGTCAGACGGTCCAGACTGGGGGGTCTTAGTCGTAGGGGGGAACAGGTGAGGACACTCAGCTGTCTGGTTGTAAACACACCCTCAGTCAGGACGAGTGATGACGAGAACACACACAGTGCTGTGTTCAAATACAGCCCAGCCCAAACAGTGGGGGTCACCAGAGGAGTGGGCGGCTGTCCCCTCAGTCCATCTGTCCCTCACTGTCACACCATCAGACCAACAGAAGCTTCAGAAACCTCCTCAGCAACAAAGAGACTTCACTCATTCATGACAAGACATGTTGTCAACAGTCCACGTTTGTTACGTAACAAAAAAATCAACGTCATCGTTCACTTCACGCTACAGTGAGTCTCGGGGGGAGAGGGGGGAGAGAGATGGGAGGTAAAATATGACTTCTTCTGCTTCAGTGAAGCTGTGGTAGAAAACCCTTCCACTACATCACCCCAGGGATCTACGGCATAACATGACCACAGACACATGACCACAGCCGGGTCACAGACAATGAATCACAGAACAGTCTGGGCCATAAAACAGGAGATGAGACGGATCCAAAAACACCACCTTCTACGTCTCCTGAGTCAAACATTTGGTCCTCAATTTCCTCCAATAATGAAAATCCAATTACATGATGTCTGAGTTCTGGAACTGAACAAAAGATCTTGAAATGTTCTGGGATCAAACAGCAGCAGATTAGATTAGATTAGATTATTATCCCTGGAGAGTTCTCTTTGGTAAATCAAGCACATATACGTTTATATGATATATACATATAATCTATATATATCACATATTGGCCAATATGAGGACCATGAATAAGGTGCATTAGACAATATCAGCTAAATGGGAATCAACAACATGTTAATGTCAGATTTCCCCGATCATAGGGTTAAAGTTTCCTTTTGAATTTTTATCTCCATCTCTGGGATTATATCAGCAGTGGAGTCCAGGTTCACTCTGGAGATACAGGTCAACACCCTGTGAGGTGACCTGTCTCAGACCACAGGGCATTGAACCAACAATAAATAGTATCCTTCCTTCCACTCCTTCCACTTCTTTATCCCATAAACTAAAAAATCACAACAATATAAAGTAACATTTACTGTTATTGTAATCAGTTCAGTCCAGACCCGGTCCTGAACCAGTCCAGACCCGGTCTCGGCTCTGCTTGGTCGTAGGAATGAATGGAGCAGAGACTGACTTCACTAACCCGGTGTTTGAACCAACAACCCATGTAAGAACTCACCCAGGTCACTGGATTACTCCGAACAACTCAAGTTGGACGACGGCTCCATCTGTTCGCTGCTCTACAGCGCCGCCATGGTGTGAAAGACAGGGCTGAGTTTAAACTCAGCACTTGGAGATGACTGATAGAAGTTTAGCTTTAGCTGATAGCCGCTGCTCCAAACACACACACAGAGTTCAGGGAAACGCTGTGGGAAACAGCGGGAAAAGACGTCACGGTTTCAGTCGTGTCGAACTCCAAACAGACTTAAACACCGGTAAAAAGACGCGTAAGAAAAACGTTAACATTTGGGAGCGGGTCTCAGGAGTTAAAGGTCCAGGACACAGACGTCAACCCCGGGCGTCTGTTCATCCCCGAGCCGCTAGTTTCGCGGCGTCAACATCGAGCGGCGGAAGAATCCGAGAACGTCCGGAAAGACACGAACGAGTGTAAACAAAACCGAAGAGACGGGGCTTAAAAGACAACAGAACGAGGAGTCACCGCCCGGTCCAGACTCTCCGTCCCGTCCCGTCCCGTCCCGTCCCAGCGGCACTTCATCACCGACACGGACATCGACTCCTCTGGCCTCCAGCAGGGCGGAGCCAGCAGCTGTCACCTGGGTCTCAGAGGGGCTGATCCTGCCCCACTGTCGGTCACGGTCACCGTCACCGTCTTCCCTCCAGTCTTTACTCTGTTCTCTGGGAGGTCGACATGTTTGAATAAACACGGAATAACGTGGAAAAAAATACAATCACAAAAAACCCAAACATATTCAGACGTTTATCTCTAGTAGTAGTTGTTTTGTAACTGTTAACAACGATAATAATGTCTTGTTATTATTAGTTATTAGTCTTATTTAATGATAAAGTCGGGTCACAACAATGAGCCAGCATTTAGGAAGAGGACATGGAAAACTGTTGTTAGTTTTTATAACCACTAGAGGGCAGCATTCACCCTTTTATGTTCTTGACAGCTGGCACAAGGTCATCTGCTGTTTTTACTGTTACACACAAAACCATTTGTTGTGTGTCGCGTTTGTACACATACACACACACACACACACACACACACAGACAAACACAGTAATGAAGACAAAACAACTTTCAAAGTAAAACTCCTGCTGGACTCTGGACCTTCTCTCACATTTCACCCACCAACTGTGACTCGTACCACCACTGTTCTCAGATACCTGTCCAAAAAGCAACATGCAGGGCTGAGGCAGGGAGGGAACAGTGGACGGAAGGGGCTGGATTAAGAAAGAATGCAAAAATAGATGGATCAAATGAAAATAAAATGTTCAGCGCTCTGCTGAAGGCTGTAAAAAAAGAATTCACTCCCAGAAGTCCGTGAGAAGGACAGAGAAAGGAATCTGGACACAACGGGGATTAATGAACAGAGAGACACAGGAGACAGAGGTTTGTCAAAGAGAAGGACAGATAAAAAATCTGCTGGTTTTGAATATTAATCCAAGTTATAGTCTTGTGGTCTTATTAGACTGGTCAGGACTTGTCCACCACTGCAGAAACATCTGTTGTCTTTGGCGACTCCATCCATGACTGAACCATGTCCCTGAGCTTCACACCTGCCCTGATTCTTCTGCTCAGTCTTCACACTTGTTCAACTGAGGTGAGTTGCGGTGATGACAGCAGTCAGAGAGAGTTTAGTCTCAGAGAAATACAATTTCACATGATCCTTTCTTTCTTGTTTTTTTTCCCTTCTGCTCTTAATTTAATGTAAAACATATAGATTATTAAGGTGTATATATTTTGTGTTAGATTTTTATATACTGTATTAATATTTTTACAATGCTGACATTTTTGTAGAATCACGAAATTCTGTCTTTTATAATTTACCATCATTACATGAAGAAGTGATGAGCGCTCCTCTTCAGCCTTGACTTCTGCAACAGTGCTGAGGTGACTGTTTCATCCAGTCCATCAAATGCATCCCTGTACTCCACTTCTGGGTCCCGCCCCACCCTTTGGGCTCCAGATTTCAGTACACTCCTGGTCTTCCTGGTCATTTTCTGATCTGACATGTGACTGCAGTGATGACAGTTATTTGGTGCTGGGTTGACTCTGCTAGATTGACGCTGCAGTCAAGTGGGTCAGTGCTGCACCTGTTTCCCATCTGAGGGGCTTCAGGGGCAGATGTGGTGCTGGCGAAGACTACAAAGTCACTGGGTGAGGAGCGAGAGAGAGAGAGAGAGAAGATGCATGTGCTGTGAAACACATTCCAGGTCAACAGTGGATTCAGTTTCACAGCAGCAGTTTTTTTTTCTGCAGACGACTGGACTGAAGTTCTGACTTCAGTTCTGGACCTAAGACCCAGAAATTGATGGATGTTGATAAAAATGATACTAAAAATAATAATGAAACTGTCACTGTCTGTCAGTTCTATTCAACAGATGCTTTGATCCAAAGTCACAGGTTCATTTATTAACATTATTAAGTTTGTGATCGGACTAGGAATCAAACCCAGGACTCTCTTCCCATTAATGAAGCACGCTAACCACTACACTATAGAACTGATCCAAGCCCAGTTGAGGCAGTTGTTGTTCAGGAAAGTCCATGAGGGGCAGGTACGGTGGTGAAACATGACTGGGGTGGTGGTGGTGGAGACTGCTGCTCCTGGATGGAGGTGAAGATAATGAGCTATGATGATTTGTGTGTGTGTGTGTGTGTGTGTGTGTGCAGGGAGGAAGAGCTCAGCGCAGACAGAGACAGGCTGAAGCTGAGGAGAGTCTGAGACCCTACATTGGCCGAGTTCATCCTGGTGAGGTCTACGTTGACATCATATCAGTCTATAAGAATAGTGACATCTGGTGGACACCCCTATCTGATATGCCAATGTTGACCAAACTGTACAAACCACTGCATGAGTAAGAGATGAATTAAATGAGCTGCATTGCTGCCACCTAGTGACTTTCACTTAAACATACCCAAAACTAAGACATTTCCCAAAGGAAACTCCTAAGTGATTGAGAAACTTCTATCTATCATACCGTGTTCTTGGGTTTTCATTGATGGAGGAAAAGAAATAACGAGTCTTAACGGGTTTTTTTCTTCTTTATATTCTAATATTGGTCGACACATATTATCAAACATCTCATTATGTCCAAGCAAACTTTCCAACTGCAGCCATGACACATGTAGAGATGGTGCAAACTGATGTCAACCTGCTGAATCTTGTCTTTCTCGTCCACAGAGAAACTGTGTGAGTTGCTGAAATGCAGTTTTCCAGTTGGATCTTGGTGCCAAGTTGTTGAGGAAAAAGGAGACTTGGTCCCTAAATGTGTGTGTCCAAAGTCCTGTCCACGGTAAAACAAACAAACAAATAAGTAAATAAATACAAATCTCTGTGTTTGTACACCCATCAGTTTGATTTTTCCACTGACTCCTGGATTCAGCCAGAGGGCGCCAGTGTGCAGCGTGGTGGGGAAGACGTACACAAACGAGTGTCTGCTGCATAAAGAAGCCTGCAGGAAGAGAAGACGGTCTGCTCTGGCCCACAGTGGACCCTGTCTGGGTAAGAACCCCACAGAATCACGTGACTGATCGATCCAGAGGAACCGATCTGTCTGATCCCTGTGTCAGTTCCCCAGGAGAAATGCAGTGATGAGGAATTAGGCCAGTTCCCATTCCGACTCCTGGACTGGTTCCTGCTCCTGAGTCGAATGGGCAGGTTCCACACACCGGCCACGCCCCCTCAGAGATGCTTTAGCCACGCCCAGAGGACTCGACTGGCACAGGTACAGTTGGAGGAGGTTCCCCTGACCCGGGGTCAAAGACTGAGCTGGGAGGGGCGCTGTTTTTGGGTGGGTAGGTGGGGGTCGAACACAAGACTTCTGTCTGGAGTGAATTATGTCAGAGTTTCACAGAGGTTTAAAAACCCAAAAAGTCATTTCCTGTTAGGAGTGTTTCCAGAAGACACCCATCCCTCTGCTGTGGTGGGAAAAGTGGCAAAGTGGAGGAGAGATGATTTATCTTCATATACGTTCCCCCATCAACCCCACCCTGTTTATCCAATATAAGACGACTGATGTCATCAAGCCTGGAGTTCTTATGAAGAGCAGGACCAGTTAGACAATAGTTCACCCAGTCTGCAGCGTATGAGCCAATAGTGTGCTGCGTCCCACCTGGTCCCAGATACCAGTGATTAACTGTCATTTGTTGAGCAACAACTTCTCCAGATCAGATGAAAATATTGTGTTGAACTGAGGGAGTGAAGGAAGAATCTTCTCATCTTGGGAGAGTCCAACCACAGGAACTCCAAAGAGAATCAAACCTGGGACCTCAGTCCGTACGGCCAGAGTACTAACCGCCTAACCACTGCTCCGTGCCGTAAAGACACCCAGAGGAACCAGAGGAACCAGAGGAAGTTCACTGGTAGAATCTGATTCATGACCTCAGACCAGGAGGAAAATCAATGCCCATCATAATCCATGATGATGGAGGAGGAGGAGGAGGAGAAGGAGGAGGAGGAGGAGGAGGAGGAGGGCGATTCATTTCACTCCCGGAGCAGCTTAACACTGAACATAAAGTTGTTTTTGACACCAGACACCATCACCGCGACCATGACTCCTCACCAGCGTGGAGGGAAATCGATAACAACAACTTACTGTAAGTGCTAAGTTCTAGTGTTTCTGGAGGCGTGGCCTCCAGTCAACTGACCCACAGTGAGGTCTTCGATCAGACAAAAAAAAAAATAATAAAAAGAACTTGAACAGGACTGTGTCAATAAACACTGAAATATTCACTAAGATGTTGATGCTGGTGGAAGATGATGTCATCACCACTGAGCAGAAGAACTGATGCTGCTGCTGCTGCTGCTGCTGCTGCTGCTGCTGCTGCTGCTGCTGCTCCCAGAAACACAGTAACTGTAGAGTAAATCTATATATAGATACGTAGCTCCATGGATATGTATATAGAATCTTGCTCAATTATCAGATGAAAACTACAGTAAAAATAATATTATGCAACACAAATGTTCAAGCCTCAAATCTCTCCTCTGGTCTCAGGAACGGTTCACTCTGCTGGACCGGAACCAGGACGGAAAACTCAGCCACCGAGACCTGAGGAAGCTGGGATACAAACGGATGCCTCTGGAACACTGCGCCACAAAATTTTTCCGGTACGTTGGAATAGAACTACAGCCCGTCCGTCTTTGTCCTCTTAGCCAGGGCTGCGTCTCAGGGACAACATTTGAAGCAGGGACACCCAGACTTCCCTCTCCCTACACTCTTCCTCCATCTGGGAGGTTCTCGAGGTGCTCCCTGTCCTGGGTCTCCCTCCAGTGGGACAGGTTCCAAGCACCTTCCAAGGGTGGTGTTGGTGTGGGTGGGGGAAGGAGGTAAAAGTTCAGGCCACCTCAACTGACTCCTCTGGATGTTGAGTCCTCGTCAGTCCATCGGTCAGTCCAAACAGCCTGAGTCAGTGTTCAGATGTCAGAGTGTGAACCTCCTCCACTCTCACCTCCCACACACACAGCTCCTCTCTAAAACCTGCTCCTCCAGTCCGTTTCCCCCCTCATGTCCTCATCTCTCCCCCATGTTCCTCCTCCTCTCCTCTCCTGCTCCACTCGTCTCTCCTCTCTCCTCACCTCCTCCCTCTCCTCCATGAGGCTGCAGTGTTCAGTCAGTGTCAATGCCAATGATAATGTTCATCACCCGCTGCGTCTCCTGCTGCTCCTGCACTAAGACGAGAGGAAGGAGGACGACCTCTGAGCCTGTTCTGTGTCCTCAGGTCATGTGACTACGACCGAAACAAAAAGGTGACCCTGACGGAATGGACCAGCTGCCTGGTGGACCGCTCCGAGGCCTGGTTCTACAGATTCATGTGTCAGTTACCAACACACACACAGATGGTTGAATTTCATACACACTGGAAGGAAACCATGGAGAATATGGGATATTTGATATGGGACAACAGTAGACATGGTGGGTGGGAGTGGCTACTACAGGTCCATGAAATACAGCCCTAAACCCTAACAGACTTGTCTTAGTCTTGGGTCTTGGTTGTCCATATATGTGAATTATTTTCCTGAATATGAGGCAGTTCATGTTCTTGTTAACAAACCTCTAACAGTTCTAACCTGTTCCTGCTTTGGTTCCACAGCAGTGAAGATGGGTTCAGGTGAACTGTGTCCTTCAGTCAAAGACAACCACATCTAACATGAAGTCAACGACCATCTGACCCTGCTGCTGTGAGACCTTCATCCTCATCTTCATCTCACTGACACCAACAGGAGCTCCATCTCCACAGCTGTTGGTCCCGACTCCATCACTTTCCCTCCGCATTGTCATTTTGTCCAAATTGATTTATGAAGTTGTCAAATGTGAGAGTGTGCGGCGCGGCCGCCGGTGCGTTCATGTGTTCACTGTGATGGGACCAATAAACGTCCAGACAGAGTGACCAAGTGCTGGACTCTTAATTACTTCAGCTGACATTTGTGTAGAGCAGCGCAGGAGACAATTGGGATGGACTATAAAGTAGGGACAGAGCGAGGAGCAGGACGTGAGCAGGGGAGAGACAGAGAGATAATAAAGTGGGGGGTGGAGTGGTGGGAGGCAAAGGAGAAAAGGACGGGGACACATCATGAGGAGGAGTCGAGGGAGAAACTACAGAGTGTTTGTGAGAGGAGTGGAGGAGGTAATGCACTGTGAATGGGAGTCGCGAGTAATGGAGTAATGCATAAAAAATGGATCAGGAATGAGGAGCAGTAGAGGGGGGAGGGGTCACAGTGAAAGCAGGAGGAGATGGAGGAGATGGAGGAGATGGAGGAGATGGAGGAGATGGAGGAGCAGGAGAAGAAATAAAAGAAGAAAAATCTTCTGAAGAATAAAAACCACAGTGGGCTGTAAATAAGAGGACGGAGGAGAAGAATCTCATCCTCTCAAGGTCGAAGTTACATTTGCATAACGCCAACATCAGCGCAGAAAATTTATATTCATCTGTAAAATACATAATATATGATGTTTTAAAAAGTCAGGCTTTCACCTGATTGGTCGGTTCTTCCTTCTTCTGGCTGTGGCTCCACAGGCCGTCGGATCAGGACTGTGGTGTGTGTGTGTGTGTGTGTGTGTGTGTGAAAGATGAGGAGGAAAAACTCAGAACTCAGTCAATTAACCCTGCAACTGAACTTTGATCCAGTTTAGCTCCGTTGGAATAATTGGTATGAAGTCATTTTGGTTTTAATATATTTTCTAGGCTTGAGGATATATTTATTCCACCTCTCCTCACCCCACACCCTCCAGACTCTGTCGGTCTGTTGAGACCTGATGTTCAGACTCTGCTCCACCTGAACGTCTGGTCAGTGACCCTGGAAGAGAATAACAGTGTGATGTCACATGTATCATATTGGATCCTGAAACCAAATATTTCTAACGTATCAATATTTCCTACAAATGTCCAAACTTTCATTTTACTCGATGAAAACGTTTCAATGACTTGTGATTGGTTGGTTATAAAGACACCTGGAAAGGATCAATGATAACAAATCAATTCACTGTTGGAGCCGATTGATACGTGATCAGGAGAGGAAGTAACACCGCCCCCAGGTGGACACCTCAGATGGTGTCAGATGTGACAGAATAACGTTCCTTAATTAAAAGTGGAAGGAGGTTGTTAGGACCTCCCTGGAGGTCAGGGACTCCCTTGACTCCTCCTCCTCCTCCTCCCAGCCCCCATGTGTTAACAAGTTCTCTAATTACCTCTGGACCACCGTTGGCACCTCCTCCTGTCTCCTCTCATCCTCACACAGAGGGGTCATCTCCAGGTTGGTTCACCTCCTGTCACTCTCCATGAGCCTCCCACCTCCCTAACCTTGTCCTCCTCCTCCTCAGGGTTCTGATCACTGATCTGATCTGTGATGGCTCGCCTCTCTTCTCCCTCTTCTCTCACACATACAGACTCACACTCTCCACCCGCACCACCTCCGTCGCCCCCTCCCTCCCCAGGGACGCTGACAGCTCGGGAGCAGATGGGCGGCTGGTGATGACATGCAGTTAAAAATAAAGATTCCAGTTAACCCGTTGTCAGCTTACACCCCCCCATGAGCCTTCCTACCCTCAATACACCCCCCCGACCCCCCCGCGGATTAAACCCACCCACCCACCCTCCATTCCATCCCATCTCATTCCTGCAGCCGATAATTCAAGGCCAATTTATCCGTCTTCCTTCCTTCCTCGTCTCTTCACTCCGACTAAGCTAACTAACTCCACCCCCCAACCAACCCTCCATCACCCCCCCCCCACACCCCCCCCACACCCCCACATCCTCAGGACGTGATATTTAATACACGCTCGTCATAAAGTCAGACATCTACATTATTCATGGCTTATAAGCACACATCCACGGCAGATGAAAAGGCCACCGGGTCGGACGCTTCTTCTCACACTCACCCCATGTTCACGCTACGGTCTACAGACAGACACAGTCATGTGACAGGAAGACAAGCCCAGCGTACAAAAATGTGAATCAAGTTAGATTTCTGTAGTGAAATCTAATCATCTTCATCTTTGAATTCACTAACAATCTAGTCCCGTTTAGTTGAAAACAAGACTAATGTACTGACAGGATAGTTATCTGCTGCCACCTCCCAGAAGAAGACTTCATTATTCTGCCTGTAACTCAGTCATTGACCATATACGATATTTGCATTAAATAAAGAATTTTGAGGAACATTTTCTGCAACTCTGGTGTGAACTGTTGTCGTTGAGTGAAGAATGTGAAATAAAGGAACATGAGCTTCATTGATTCTAAAATAATCTTTGATTGTTACGACGTTGACAGTAAGGCTGTTTTTTCAGTTTCACGTCTTGTTTTTTCCTCTAAGAGCAACACAGAAACACACGAGGGGCGGGGGCAGAGTGGGGGCGCTGCAGCATCAAAAGACATATTTAGGCCAGGTGTGTGTGTGTGTGTGTGTGTGTGTGTGTGTGATCACATGCTCAACACATGACGGAATTCTTCCAGAATAAATGTGGTAAAATGATTTGATTGGATCCATTTTTCCACATGGATCACAGACCACATCCTGTGACAGAAAAAATGGTTTGTTTTCATCCAAAACCAAACTCTGTGTCCAGACGGTGAAGACAACCAACTATAAAAGACAAAGACAAAAACATAACGCTTTGGTCAGATTTGTAACATGTAAAAGGCAGCTGCCCACATCTTACACTTGGTGGCGCTAAAGAAACATCCTTGGATCCAGAACCAGGTTTGTTTGAGGAGTGTGGCCTCTCTGAGGTTATTTAAGATCTAGGCTACAGAAAACATCAACCACATCTTTTCCTGCCAGATTTCAGGCTTTCAGAAATTTCAGAACTTGTCACAGAGTAAAGTGGGCCATCTGTTGGACTGCGCCCCAGAGAGTGGACCACTCACTTTGAAGGCCCGTCCAGCTGCAGCTCTGGTTCCTTGGATTAAAAATACATCTCAACCTTCATCACTCAGAAGTGATGTTCTCAGCAGAGATGGGCTCAGAGGGGGGAGTTGAAGGGGTGGG
>JAFBJS010002714.1:258720-285389 GCA_016785265.1 Paraplagusia blochii | reverse complement strand
ATATTATGTCCCGTGGTCAGACAATATTCCCTGTGGGTGAAGAGGGTTCTATTCAGAACCACCTGAAAAGCCCGACACCAATGAAGCTGCTGAATAGGTGAGAGAATACCCCCACGTTGGGGGGTGGGGGTGGGGGTGGGCAGGGCTGGATGGGGATTGGGGGGCGCCAGGGGAGGGTTGGGAAGAGTTGGGGGGCTCTCTTCTCTTAATGAAATTGATTGAGGCACCATTGTGAGGAGATAGGAGGACAGGGTGGGGTATGAGCCCTCCCCCCACGTCCCCTCAAATCTGCACTTGACCCATAAGTGGACAACATGGAGCGCCCCCAGAACCCCGCCCCTCATTTTTCTTCCCTCAGGTCTCCCCATGATGAGCAGGTTTTTTTAATCTCAACTTTGTCATTTTGTTGGGTTCGATCTTAATCCAGGATTTATCTGCACCCCCCCCCCCAAAATGTTTGGTCTTTCTGCTCTAATCCCAGCGCCTCGTGTGGTGAGAGTTTTCAGATGAATTCAGATAAAAATGTCTAACAGCAGCATTTTTAAAAGTCTGAGCAGAAACTAAAGATCTGCAGAGAAAAGTCCACCAGAGTCTTCAGAGCTGAGACCATCTGAGCTTTGAGTTCGGCCAAAACAGCTGAAAGTCCAAAGTGTAGTTATTTATTTATTGAGTTATTTTGATACAGAAGATACGTCTTCAGCATCAGAGCCTCAGGTTTTATCTCCACGCTCTTGAGGTCTCGTTCTTCACACACTCCCAGGAATCACAGGTTCTCAGTCCTCAGCTCTCAACGTACCAGCAGATGTCAAGAATCTGACGATATGATTCGCATCACGGCAGGATTTACTCCAGTAGATAAAACTAAAGGAGGATTTTCAGCAGCGTAACATGTTTTAGAGAAATAAAAAATAAGATTGTTAAACTCCAACGATATCATCACCATCTGAAAATAATAACCTCAAATCATTTTTTTTAGCCATTTTACCCATTTCATACGAAGGAACAGAATGTCCAGACTGACTGGGGGGGCAGGGTGGGGCGGGGGGGCTGTGTAGTTCCTGTAGAGTCAACGAGAGGTTGTTGGTTTGAATGCAACACCAACATGAACAAACACTATGAATATTTGTTAATAGTCAATAAAAGTCCATAGTGTTGTGTTGTGAAATAATGATACAATATAGTGTTTCAGAATATTGACATTTTCTCTCACTCGTCACTTCTTTCTGTTCTGTCTTAGTTCTTAGCGTTGAAGTATTTTTGAAGTACGTTCTCTTAAAGGATCAACAACTTCTCCTGGAGGATCAACGAAATATTTGAGATAAAGTTACAGATTCAGCAGATCCTGGGTTTAAATCCAGGCGACGAGGACGAGGGGACGAGGCGTCCTCTAACACGTCTTCACACACTGATGTTATCAGAGAGGATGGGCAACGACGGCTCGTCCTCTCTCTCCCTGTATCCCACCCCCCATCCTACGACCTGACCACCACCCCCCACACCACCACCCCCTCACCCCCTCACTCTCACTCTCAGGCAGCAGTGGAGGGAAAACGATAAGAGGTGGAGACGAGAATGAGGGAAGATTAGAGGCTTTGTTAAAGGAGAAAAAGACGAAGGTTTTACTGAATGGACAACAGTCAGGACAGCCTGCAGGTGAGGAGGACTCCCTGACTGGTCAAGGAGGTGAGGAGGTGAGGGCAGAGTCAGAGTGGAGGAGCTGGAGGGAGGAGAGAAGGAAGGAGGGAGGGAGGACAGCGGAAGGGACACCTGAGACCTGGAGGAACACCTTAGTGTCCAGGAGGGAGGAGGGAGGAGGTGGAAGACCTGATGACAACAACAACCTGCTCTCGCTCCTCCTCCGTTTTCCCCCTCTCTCTCCCTCATTCTCCCTCTCTCCCTGTCTCTCTCCTCCTCTCCCTCATTTCCTCCGTCTCTGGTTTCTGACTCCAGAAGAGGAGAGCGGCTCTGAGTGAAGGTAAGAACGATGCTTGTTCCTGTCCTGTTGTTGGACGGTGTGTGTGTGTGTGTGTGTGTGTGTGTGTGTGTGTGTGTGTGTGTGTGTGTGTGGAAGCCTCTCACATTTCAACCTTCATTTCTAATTCAAGCAACTTGTATCAGTTTGAATCAGTTCTCAGTGACCGTTTCTATTTTCCTGAAAAAACAAAGAGTTTTTACTTGAGGATCAACCTATGGCTCCTGTCTCGTCCGTCTGCTCGTTCTACTCAAGGACTCTGAGAAGAAAAGACTTAACATGAGAGTGTGGAGGTTATGGATGCTGCAGGAGGGACAGAGACGATCTGTGGAGGTCACAGCACTCGCTCCGTCAGTCTCCAGATTCTGTTCAAACTGCAGATTCAGACGAGGTTTTTGACTAATTCAAAATGAAAAATGAATAGAATACACAAAACCATGGGTCGGGGGTGTCAGAGGGTGGAGGGTTGGAGGTGGGGGTGAGGGGTGGGGGTGAGGTTAAATCCTCTCAGGTTCCACATTCAGTGCAAATTAACCTCCTCCTTAAACCACAGGTCCTATTCTGTAGTCAGTGTTGTATGATGGGACGGGGGCAACAGAGGGGTGAGGAAGGGTGGGTGTGTGGGGGGGTGAACAAACATGTCTTACAGAGACCACCCCAGGCCATTTAATCTGTCCTCACTGCATAGACAACAGAAGGCAGATGGTCAGAGAGAGATGACACACACACACACACACACACACACACACACACACACACACACACAGAAATATTGGTCTCTGTCAGGTGTTTTCTCTGACTGATGCAGTACAGCTACAGTAACAGTAGGGGGCAGTGGAGGTAGAGTGCGTAGGAGAATCATCCAATATTAATCTCTGCAGTCATTTTTAATGAGGGAAAATACTGAGCTGTGTGTGTTCTCTCATTTATTCTGGGCTGATATGACTACCAGTAGGTGGCAGTGTTTCTTCCATCTAGCATCTTATAATGATATTGCCGGGAGTTAGCCTAATCCTACAAACAAGGAAAAATACAGGAACTGTAGACCTTAGTCAAACTAGACTCATATTTTACATTTAATGATTAAAAATTGAAGCAGTTTAATATAGAAATTCAGTTACATTTCAGTAACTAAAGTAAATCTAGTTACATTTTAACCAAAACTAGCTAAGCGAGCACGAAAAGGTCGTTAGTTTGTAGGAACCAGTTGCGTTCATTCTCCGTGTTCAGTCACTGCTCACATATTTATCAGTTTCAAAAACAACAACAATGTCGTCAGAGTAGGGTTAGAACCTGAGGGTGGAGGGCTGAGACAGGGACAGACCGTTGGACATGAAGGACAGACAGAAAATAAAGAAAAATCTTTTTCTCCCATCTCTCTCTCTCTCAGTCCAACCATCTAACCAACCTCCCCCTCTCCCTTCTCCATTGTCTCTCTACTTCCCCTCTTCTGTCTCACCCTCTCCCCCGTCCTCCCCCTCTATTAGAGCCTGGTTCTTCCTGGACTCAGATAATGAGCCCCTGACTTTGTAGCTCATGTCTCACTGTTTGTCTCTTTTTGGAGTTTGCCCCCACCCCCTCCCTCCTCCCTCCTTCCTCCTCTTCTTCCTCATCCCTGACGGGAAGACTCAGATGTACCTTCTGTAGCCCCCGCCCCGTCAGCAGCACCACCGTGATTTGCTCTGTGATCTCCAGCACTGACATAACTCACCTTGTTAGAGGGAGAAGCAGGGAACGGTGTGTTTGTGGAACTTTGAACTTTCTGAGGAGAGGTGAGGAGGAGAACACAGGGAGGAAGGAGAACAGAGACGCACAACGCCTGACACCCACGTTCACCGCACGAGACAGGACGGATGAAGGGAAAAAAAAAAACAAGATACAGATCATGATGCTGCTGCTGCTGCTGCTGCTGAATGGGTTTGAGTGTGTGACAACATCTCCAGGTGTGGTTTGTCATCACTTCCTCCCTGTAATCGACTCCTAATAACAGCGATGAAAGAAGATCTGAGGGCCCACCTCTGGGACTAAATATAGAAGAGTAGGACGTCGACTCCAGAGTGAACGTACGACCAGTTTCTCACTTTGAAAAGTAGCAGTGATTTATTCTTTATGTCCTATTAGAGTCAGTGTCTGTTTCTCTTCCTCATCATGAATTATTCTGTCTGAGTGTAAGAGGAGAGAACGCTCATCCTCACCAGCACTTTACAGACCGTGTGAGAGCTGCGGGAGAAATTTTAATTTGCAGGGTCTGAGTGCAGTTCTGTCTGTGTGTCTGTCTGTCTGTCTGTCTGTCTGTCTGACTGACTGATTGTCTGTCTGACTGTCTGTCTGTCTGTCTGTCTGTCTGTCTGTCTGACTGACTGACTGACTGACTGTCTGTCATTCACAGAGCCTGGAAGAGTTGAAGACCAGGAAAGTCAAAGAGCGACAGAGGCTGGTGTTCAGGAACCAGGGAGCAGGGACCAGCACCATGGCTCTGACCTCCGTGCCCTGGTACTTGGCAGCTCTGGTTCTGTTCTGTGGTTCTCCCTGGCCTCAGGTTCACACAGCTGTAGCACCAGAAAATGAGGTTCCACTCCGACCGACCGTGTGGATACAAGAGGGAAAAATCACATCAGTAAACCTGCCCAAAGGACGGACTCGCAGGTAGGAAGACACCGTGGTGGTGGTGGTGGTGGTGGTGGTGGTGTTGGGTGGGGGTTGGGGTGGGGGCTTTAGGGTTAATGTATGAACAGCCCTTCACCTTCTCTGATCACTGCTGCAGTCGTAGAAAACTGAAGGAGAAGAACAGAACCTGAAGCTCAGCCCCGGGCTGCGTCTGACAGGATGAAAAGTTCTCTGAACGAGAACAAAACAGGAAACACTGAGGAAAACTGTCTCAACTGTCTTAACCCGATCTCTTCAAACAGGACTTTCTTCACTTTCCCTTCATATGTTCACGACAACTCTGTCCAAAATTAAATCAGTAGTTTTTTTTTAACCCCATCCTATTCACAGAAGAACAGAGTCTGGGCCACAGTCTGGACCCAGAGGACCAGGGTCTGAGCTGCACTCTGACTCAGGTCCTCCAGGACTGTGGTTGTGAGGTTCTGACAAACCAAAGAACATCTCTGTCAGGACAGACGAGACACTGATGTAGAAATTAATCACAAACACCAAGCGTCCTTGACAATGACAGTGAGCGAACATCTGCGATCTACCAGGCACCATCTGCAGCAGCATGGTGAATTACGGTGGCATCTTTACAGGAGAACAAATATTTATCAGCAAACAAACACGCACGTGGTGGCATTGCTAATGAAGGAGCGGCAACTTACACAAACCCACCGTTGAAGAGCAACGTGTTAGAAGAAAACGACAAAGAAACAGAAAATGAAATCAATCAGATATCTGGAAAATTAAATTAGAGAAATGATGGAGATGATGGAGATGATGGAGAGAAACAACTAAGAAATGATCTTGTTGGTCAGCATTTTTAAAACACTACAATAAGGTGAGGATTACTAATTCAAACAGATTAAGAGGAGGAAATGTATCTAGACCATCAGTGAAGCCCAATCATCTGGTCCTCATTATCATGTGACGGAGCAGCAGGAGGACAAACAGAGAGACATGGTGTGGAGAACATGTCCAAACAGCCAAGGCTTTGGGAGAGAACATGATAATCAGGCTCCAGTATCTGAGCATCATCACAGTTCTGGTCTGTTCATCCATCAGCCCAACACAGGGTGGGCTTCAGTCTGGGTCACGTCCCACCAGCCAAGATCCAACGTCTAATTTAACTCCTTTATTTATCCGACCCCACAGGCTTTACTTCACACTGAGGAAGAAATCTCCAGGGCTGTCAGTGAGCGTCAGCCCCTGTGATCAGGCCATCGACTGGACTCTGTCCGCACGGACCCTGAAGGACAAACTCTTCAAGGACCTGCAGTGTGAGTGGACTTTGTGGAAGGACACCAGTCTGTGGTAACACTGGCTTTGTAGAACAAAGGGCCAATAAATCAGGGTCAGGAGTTAAACCAGGGATGCCTGGATATGTGTGTGTGTGTGTGTGTGTGTGTGTTTATAATCATAAAAAAACCCAAATAGTGGGGTTTTTTATGATTATAAACACATTATAAACACATAACCTCACAAAGTAATGAAATAAAATAATCTTCTCATGGTTTAACTGATCTTAAACACTGAGATACTGGCAGGAATTGAAGAAAGACAAAGATGTTCACAGACTCTATCATTTCCCTTCAACCATCAGACTTTTCTGAATAACAATAACATTGAATAAGTCTGCCTGTCATGTAGGAACCAGCCAATGGTTGATCTTCTTCTTCTGTCCACCTGACATATTGTGAGTTCATTATCTAACCTACATTTCCAAAGATGAGAAAATGTCACCAACAAAGAGATCAAGCTTTTTCTACAGCCACACATTTGCCTAAAGTTGTCAGATCATTGATTTAAACAGCACAGGTGAGTTAACACCTGCAGGAGACCAACATTGTCAACATTGTCTCAGAGTTGAACAGATTTTTCTGAGGTCGTACTGAGGTGAAACGACTGTATTCCCACTATAATCTGACATTTAGCTACAGATTCTTTCTTCCCTTTGATTTAAGGAAGTTTTGTGGTCAACTTTAGCACTTTGACTTTATAGATTTTGTAAAAGTTAACCGTCTTATTTTACTGTGTCTTTTATGGGAATTTGAACAGTGATTTTTGAACATTTCAAGGACATTTTGCCCTGAGCCAGTAATCTCTCACCATCGTATAATCATTCTGTCTCAGACGCAAAACTAAAACTCTTTATAATAGAAGAGTCGTGAGCTTTGGCCTTTTCCTTTATGACTGTAGCTTTGACACCAGTCAGCAGGAGACTGAACTGTTGGAGTAAAACTTTACACCAACACTGGTGAAATACAAAAAAATAAATGTATCAACGTATGAATTGATCGCAGCAAAACAGCACGTTATGATTTTAACTTTCCCAACAGGGAACTCCAAAAAGAGTGTGCCTGAAGTGTGGTGGCAAGGTCCTGGCTCAGAGGAGAAACTCTACAGCTTCACTGGCATCACTGAGGACACCTACAGAGGTCCTTCCTACCCACAGGCCTCCGTCTACATTCTGAAGCTGCGCTCTAAACTCCACAACACCAGGGCAACAGTCTCCTTCCACGGAGGTCTGGAACCATCAGGAACCTTCCCTCTTCTCCCGGCCGACCCTCGGGTTCACACCTTGGGCGTAGGCATGACCAGCGTCACCCTCAGCTGGAACCCCAGTGCCTCCATCACCAGCCTCCAGCAATCACAGAAAAGTTACTATTACTGTGTCCTCGTCAACCCTGAGCAGAACATCCCTGGTCTTTGTGCAGCTCAGGAGAAGATGAAATCAGAGAAGAGACAAAAACTGGCCCAGAAGCAGAAGAAAAAGAAGAAAGTGACAGAATGGCCAATCCTGAAGGAGCCCTGGTGGCAGCAGGAGGAAGACTCTTATCCCAAAGACCAACCTTCTTCTCCATCAGATGAACTGACTGATCTCCAGTGCGCCTGCAGAGGAACAGAAAGTGTTTGCACCGTCTCGGAACTTCTCCCCGACACCCAGTATTACTTTGACGTCTTTGTGATTGACAGGCTGAATGGAACGAGCTCTGCGTACAAGGGGACATTTGCTCGGACACATGAAGAGGCCAACACTGCCACTGACACTCTCAAAGAAGGAGAGCTCAGATGGGTGACCTTCAAAGACACAGGGTTCACCTCCGAGCAGTTCTTCACCTTTCGTCCTCGGGGATGGCAGCAGAGTGGTCTCCTCACTCTGCAGAGCTGCAGCGAAGAAGAGAAGGTCCAGGTCACTGTGTCGAGCAAGAGTCGGGTTTTGACTTCTCAGAATGTGGGAATGGAAGTCGTTCACATTTGGCTCCATGGAAGTCCATCGTACCTCGTCCACCTACAGAGAGAAGGTACTATCTCCAAAGGTTCTACCATCAAGACCATGGCTCCTCCTGGAGGTCTGACAGCTTCAGTGAAAATGCAGACCTCTTCAGCCTACCATCGCAAAGGAATCCCCTCTTTGCCTTCCACCTTACAGATCAAATCCTTCAAGCGGTTGCGGAGCTGCAACAGCGTGACTCTGGCCTGGATGGGCACAGAGGAAAGAAGCCTGTACTGCGTGTACAGCAGGAAAGCGGAAAACGGAGAAGCTGGAGATGAAGATGGAGCAGCTTCGACCCTAAAAGCACCCTGCCTAGGGCCAGAGTCCCGCCCTGACACAGAAAGAGTTCTGTGTAAGTACTTTCAGGAGCTGAATCCTCACCGGGCCGTCACCACAGCTGTGATTGGAGGCCTGGAGCCAGGGCTGGCCTATGTGTTTGATGTCTATCTAATGAGACGCTGGGGGATCCCTATCAAATATGCCAGCAAGATGGTGAAAACCAGGAAGGAATGTTGAGCCACTGCCCCCTGCAGGAGGGCTGAAGATTGTCCCGGATAAGCTGTGGCCATGCTGACCATGATACAGAAGCCATCCGACTACATTGGAAAGACCGATGCCATGAGGAGGAAAACTCTCCGGAGTCTGAAATCCCAGTGGCAGAATTTCTGCAGATGGATGGAAGGAAAACATGGAGACTGTGTACACCAGCAAACCTTCATCACATTCACAATGAAACTCTCGTAGTGCCCTTGGTGTCATCTTTGAATTTTCTCTCTGTTGGACTTTGATGTGCCAGTTGTTCCAGTGCTTATTATGGTGGTGAGGACAGAGGACAGACGGTGGACAGTCACTACAATACCAACAACACCAACAGAGACTTTGCCAAACATGCAGCAGAAACAGATGGGGCAATAATTGGACAACATCTGAGAGTGGGGGGTGCAGTGTATATCTCCAGAGCTGCATAATGTACAGGCTCATAAGCTCAGACCAGTGAAGACTACAGATGCTTAGTTCAAAGTCAACGTGGATCATTGTGTACTGCTTTCGCATGAAGAAAAAAAACTATTTGGTGACTTGACTCATTGTCTTTGATGTATTTCTGTGCAGCATCGATAAATACTGAGGTATCTGTGTCATCGTGACTTTGTCTGGTTGTAAAATACAATGTTTCACCAAGTACTACAGTACTGCAGGTGGTCTGACCTTTTAAAAGAAACGAACAAGGTGAAAAAGCCCTCGGCCAATCACTGATCCTACTGTAATACTGAAAATCAACTTGTAAAATAAACCAACGTTTTACCAACTGTACGTATGAGTGAGTTTAATATAGAAAAGACTTGGATAAAGAAGTATTCTGAACACTTCAGACGGTTCTCTGCAATGAGTCATTGTCATATTTCCAGCAGATGTCGCTATTTAACAACAACGTCCACACAGAGTGTGTGAGTCTTCTCCATTCCTTCATATAGACAGTAATGGTTCCTTCACACCAAACGTAACACAAACATTTCCTCATTTCTGCTTCTGAACTTTGAAACTAAACTCGATTACCTAAAAGGACTCTGACGTCACCACACTAAAGGCCAAATAACATTCACTTATTGGATCATTAAACACAATATCAATTGATCGAGTTTTTTTCTATTACAACAGCTGTGTTAAACGTCTGCCGTGATCAATAAATAAACAAGCTCTGCTCCATTCCCTGCGTAGTGTAGACGACTACGTCATCCGCAACCAATCAGGAGACACGTTGCTGGTTACGCGATCACGTTTTCGTACGTACGGATAGGCTGACAGCGCAGGGCGCCAAATCAACAAGGCTGGTCTGAACGGGTGGAATTGTCCTTCTTCTGAACCCGTGTGTGTTCGTGGATTAAACACTAAGGAGACGAGAATTCACTCACCGCACTGACTGCGTCATCTCCTTCATCTGACGTCACGTCTCCAGCCGCCATCAGGATGGGATTAATCGAGCGGTGCCAGGAGCTTTTCAGGACCTCCAACCTGTACGAGGTTCTGGGATCCAACAGGTCTGCAACCGAGGCTGAGCTCCGGAAGAGCTACTATAAAACGTCCCTAAAAGTCCACCCAGACCGGGCTCCTGAAGATCCACTGGCCACGGAGAAGTTCCAGGTAGGTTGACGTCAGCGCCACAGACCCGCGAACCACTGCTAACAGCTAGAAGCTAACACTTGGAATTCTTTGATTCCTCTATGTTTATCCAGAAATATTGGAAAAGCCTTTCACGCCGTGTTTCTGTTATATTTATATAATTTATAGCGTGTAGTTCATTGTTATTGTGGTGTTTTAACCACATTAACTGTGGGGAAACTTTCAACATGTCCAACACACGTCAGACTCGGACAGTAACGGACAGCTGTTACCTGTACGTCAGTTTAGGGGCACGGACGGATGACCGGATGTGGGTGAACTATTTCCGGAAATTGTTTTTTTTACTTAACATAGCAAGTGAATTATTATCGTCTAGTGTATTAGATAGAGGACAGTGACATCTCATAATGAAAAGACTATTATAGTCTACTATACAATGAAGACATCAGGACAGTCTGATGTCCAGTTCTCCCAATTCTCTCTCACTTCTTTATGCATAACACATAAGACTAGTAATAGTTATGTGAACTAAATTAAATCCTTCTCCTCTGAAGGTTTTGGGAAAACTTTACGCCGTACTGAGCGATAAGGAGCAGAGAGCGATATATGACGAGCAGGGAGTCGTAGACGAAGAGGCCGACGTCCTGAGCCAGGACCGCTGCTGGGCCGACTACTGGAGAGTGCTGTTCCCAGAGGTACTGAAACACCCTGGTTGGTCATGATGAAAATTTGAATGTTCCTTCTTTGACCGTCCCATGTTCCTCCTCTGCCTGGTTCTGTGACAGATTACGGTGCAGGACATCCTGGCCTTTGAGCAGCAATACAAGGGCTCTGAGGAGGAGAAGCAGGACCTTCTGCAGCTGTACGTCACACATAAAGGAGACATGGACACCATCACGATGTCGTTGATGTGCTTCACCCAGGAGGAGGAGCCCAGGATCAGAGGCATCATCCAGGACGCCATCGAGAACGGCGACATAGAGGCTTTCCCAGCGTTCACTCAGGAGAGCGATAAGAAGAAGAAGGCGCGGAGGAAGAGGGTGAGAAATGTTTGACCATCGTACCATCATCTAACACTGCCACAAAACAAGCCCCAACCCCTGAACCTCTCCTTTCCTGTGACCATGTAGGCTGACAGAGAGCGGCAGGAAGCAGAAGAACTGCAGAAGGAGCTGGGTCTCAACGAGGAGGACAATAGTCTGCAGATGATGATCAAGGTAACAGATGCCAATAACCTCATTGGATGTTTTGTTTGTTTGTTTGTTAAATACCTTTTGCCAAAATAATAATTACTTGTTGTATTGCAGAAAAACCAGAAGTCCAGAGAGCAGAACCTCAACAGTTTTCTGTCCGACCTGGAAGCCAAGTACTGTAAGAAGAGTGGAGGCAAATCTCAAAGGGGGAAGAAAAGCAAGAAGTGAGAAATAATAAAGACTGTTGGTTGGTTTAAAATAATGTAAAATAAGTAGTTGCACTTTTCACCCATTTCCCCTCATCAAACCGTCAAACGACAACTAGTTTGTACGTTTTGTTTTTTATGTTAATAAAAAAGGTTTTGTAATAAATGTGTTGATTGTTGATTCTAAAAAAAAAGGAATATGTAATATTTATATCATATGCATGTGTATATTTACATATATACTGTATGTATATACTTGAACTGATTATATTCATCTGAATTATTCTTATGTCTCCAAATTGATAGAACATATGTATAAATTGATGTATGTTGATTCACATTTCACAAAGCTGAATAGAACCTTTAGGTTCCGGGATCCACAGCCTCAGGTTGTCAGTAGGTCATAAACATCAGACTTGTTCATATTTAGGAAATAATGTTTTATGAAACATTTCTATCAAACATCATTTTGTACAGACACCATTGAATTCTCTGGTTTATTTACAAACTTCAACCTGTGGTCTCCAACGTCAACAGAACGTCTGCTCCGGGTGGTGTTTCCACTGCTACGCCCTGATCTGGTCCAGGGTGGTTGAACTGATACAGTACCAGAGTCTCTGCATGTGTCAGAGGAAGTTGTTGTTTTTCTCCCTGTGTTTGATGGATGTGTTTTTCCCTGCTGTCACTCACCGGTACTACAAGGTCACGCCGCAGACACAAACGTACAGTACATTCACATATAAATAGACCATATTTACACCACCTGTCTGTTGTCTGTCCACTCCCGGTGCTGCGTGTGAAGTCTGTGTTCGGTCCATTTGGGTTTGGCAGCCACTTGTAGCCAGTACAAAAAAGGCTTCTGACAAAAATAAGCAGCATAAAGTGAAAATGTGCTACTGCAGTGAGAGCAACAGAAACTGTTGAGTGGGCACAGATGCTGCATGGCTTCATGGTCCGCTGGTCAGGGGTCAGACTACAGGCCTGGTCTGCTGGCTCTGGAGGCGATGCCTCCGCGGGTGTAGGATCGAGGTGGGACTGAGACGGGAACCATTGGAGCTGTGGGGAGAGACGGTTCAGTTAGAACTTCTTCAAACTCTAAGGTCAGTGAAGAGGAGAGCGGCTGACCCGGAGCAGAGGACTGTGGTTCTGGACCCTCCTCATCCTTAATGGTCAAATGGCCCAGAGGATGATGGGAAAATGTGTCCAGGAAAGAGGAGCTGCTGATGCCCAGACTGACACCTGTCACACCGATGCCCAGGGAGTCTGAGAAAAATAAAGAAAACTTCACTATAAAAACAGAAACTCCAACAATGGAGGAAAAAACTATAATGTCAAGTCCAACTTCTGACCTGTCCCCACTGAGGCCCGGCCCGGTCGACCCTGACTGATGTTGTCCAGTACAGTGTAGGAACGACGGTACGGAGTGTCCGACTGACAGGAGACACAGAGGTCAAAGGTTAGGGTAAGAACGGAACAGAAGTCATCAGGAGGTCACCACTGTGACGGCACAGGAGTCTCACCCTGTATGTGTGAGTGGTGTTTGGACGGGAGAGGACGTCCATCAGCAGGTGGCGCTCTCTCTGCATTGAAGCTCCAGCTTCATCAGGGACAGCACCGTCCATACGACTGGACGAACCTTTTGGACGCTGCTGGATCAGGAAAAAAAAAACTGTCTAATTTCTACAGACCACAGATAGGAGTCGCTGTCGAGCCTGGTCTGGACTGGTTTTTTTGTTGTTGGTGTCTGTACCTGTAGAGGTCTGTACTGCTGCCCTGAGTGAGAAGATTCAGCCTCTCCTGAACCGATGGGGGGCAGCAGTGTGTTTCTGCTCAGGGGTAACAGTGGAGAGGTGAGACGGTCACTGGCTGTGGCTCTGGGAGAGGACAGACGAATAGACACAGACATGTCCTCATCATCAAGGACAGATACTTTTCGAAATGCAACAAGTTGTGTGTCAAGTCCCGTCCCACGATCCTTTGCCTCCATGATTCTTTAGACTTTTTATTTTATTAATTAGTGACTTTATTTTGCTTACGTTTTGTTTTTGTGACTCACATTTTTGAATAGTCTTGGTCTGAACCTAAAACCACCGTGTGGATTTCTGCTGGCTGAAGTAAATTGAGGTTTGAATGCTGATAAACTCACAGACGTGTCCCACGGATCACCTCGTCCATGGTCCCTGCCGTGGTGGACTGACTCGGACCAGGGACCAGCGGCAAGAGAGTGCGTGGGGGGGGGTTTCTGCGTCGAGCTGACTGCGTGGGGCGACCAATAGAGGAGGAGCTCAGCTCTGGGTTCCTACGAGGACGAGGTTTAGTGGAAGAGACGGCACTGGAGCCTGGTCTCTGAGGGGGGGGCTCCTCTGGTTCTCCTCTGGTTGGTGGGGGGAATACACACATACAGGTATGTACTGTATATAACACACATGTGTTCATCACTTGAGTATAAAGTGACTTCCTACTGGTTTTTGTCCGGCGCTCCCAGGTTCCTCTGCTGCAGGGGGATACTATGGATCACGATGAGGTCGTTCAGGTTGTGTTGGACCGGACCTGCTCCTCCTGGGAGTCTTCCAGGCTGGACAACGGTGTGACATAAGGGGGGGAGAGGAGGAAGACAGTGAAGGTTTTTCGAAGACAGGGTTCGGAGAAAAGGAGAAGCAGGTTAGAATCAAGCAGAGCTTTGTTGGTTGGTTCACAGTGTTTACAGCAACATCTTCATCCAAACTTCATAACGTTTTCATGCAGTTATGTCAGGACAACCCAACCCAGGACTTCTATTCTACCACTGACCCACAACTGACCCACAACTGACCCACAACTGACAATGATCAACATTCTCACGATGACAGGAAGAGAACATCTGACTGAGGCAGTTTGTGTTAAACAGCACTGAAGCTTCTGAGTTAATCACAGTTAGTCTACAGATGAAGACTGTGAGCGACCATGAACGACATGGACACAACACAGCGCCATCTTGGCTCTGATGAGGGGGTTACATACAGTGGGTGGTCTTTTCTGCTTTTTGGATTTCCGTCTGGACTTGTGCTTTGAGCCGCGTGACTTTGTGTTCTTCAGGTGAAAAAAAACAAAACAAGGTTTGACCCGAACATAAACAGAAGAAGAAAGAGACAGAAAAAAAAACAACCAACGCAAAGTTGAAAAGGCGACAGAGGAAACGGGTCAGAACAAAATGAAGGAATGAGGATGAAGAAACAGAGAAGGAAAAAACAGAGACAGGTTAATGACCTGGAAACTCAGGTGTGAAAACAGGTGACACTCCAGGGACCAGGGACAAATGTGTCAATTGGAGAACCTTCTTCCTAGAACTCACAGGTTATAACTCCCATATTAACAAATTGTACAAATGTAAAAACTTGATAATGAAATGTCTGGGTTTCACCAAGTGATGTGTTCATTAAAAATAGATATTTGGAATAAAGGGTTGTATATTTAGGTGAAAGTCACTAGATGGCAGTATTGTATCTCATTTAATTGATCCAACACTTTTACAGTTGTTTTTACAGATAAATAAATAACTATTTCCAGGTATCAGTTGGTATTGAACTCAAAAAAGGGACATTGGACAAAGTGTATGTTGGACATGACCCTAGTTGTTAGTCCATCCATCCGTACATAGTCTCTCACCTGGAGCTGCAGCCCAGCTGTGAGGGGCGGCACCCTGCTGTGGCCCAGTTTGGGCAGCATCGTTGGCAGCATGAACAGATTCTGGGGGTGTGGCTGCACGGGGCTCAGGTTTCCAGAGAGTTTGTCGCCACCTGTTGATCAAACGTGCACGGTCACGCCACTGTCCAAAGAAAGAGAGGTACTGAGGACAGACGGGATGTGGTGCTCAGGATTACTGGTGGTGCAGCATTCCCACTGTCGCTGGACCAACTCCTTCATCCAGCCCACCAGGTGGCGCCACACGTCATCAAACAGCAGGTCTAGAACGGCCTGGTGGCGGCAGCGATATGGAGACACAGGAGGCAGGGAGTGATGTTTCCAACCTGAGTCGGACCAGTCCTGGGGCCAGTCTTCTTCTCTGGTGGAGAACAGAACCATATCAGAGCCAGAACCAGACCAGAACCAGAACACTGATGGAGGGACTGGGGGAGGAGGGCACTTACAGACCCCTGCTGTCCAAGGCCAGGTACTCCTCCATCAGACCCTCCACTTCTATCACTCTGGGTTTGAGCTGACCACTGGATGAACTGGAGGAGCCAGGAGCTCCATCCAGGTCTGCTGAAGGGGAGGAGGAGGAGGAGGAGGAGGAGAAGGTGATTAGAGCCGCCTTCCTGCCCTGGACGTTCAACCTTCACCAGAAACACAAACACAGTAGAAGAAGTTAGAAAGATTCCTCACAGACAGGAAGTCTGTGTGAAAACAAACCAGAATCTAAGAGAATTCTGGAAGAAGTGAATGGTATATGGCGCCACCTATCTCCTGAAAACTAAATTCACTCTTTCATGTAACTTCATGTCATTTTGTGTTTGAAATTTATTTTTTGAGGAAAAAACTGCAGCTGAAAAAACAACATGTTCTGGTCTAGAGTTCTGGAGCAGGTGAATTCACAGGTCGGAGAATCTAGGTCGCAAAACCACAGAGTCGGTCAAGAGCCGTCTATAATTGATGCAGCAGCAGCAGCAGCAGCACAGAGTCAGGAGAGTGGGAGGGGTCATCTGATTATATAGACGGCTAAAGTATAATCCAGATTAATCCACACATTCTGCAATAAACCGTCTTTCAATTGTGTACAGGTAGAGGTCAGTGTTTCATCATGACTCATCGCTGGTCCTCACAAACCTTCATCTGATTGGTTACTTTGACATTTTTATTGTTAGACAGAGAAGAAGACCAATGTCCAGTCAGTTGGGGTCAGACTTACTCGGCTCCACCTCTGCCCTCTTTCGCCTGGATCTTCACCGTGCTCTCCTTACTTCCTGAGAGGCTGCTGGACGAGTCTCCTTTCCCTGAGGTAGCGTACCACTGGAAGCCCTCATCACTGGGATCCACCAGTTGAGATCCCAGGATCCTGTGTGTGATGATCACACTCACAGATTTGTCCTCCAGCATCCAACTTCACTTTGTCTTTGTCTTCTTACCTAAGGTGTGGAAAACGTGTGGCCCACTGCTGACATTCCTCCTGAAGCCCCGGGAGAATTCCGCTGCCGCTGCCTTTACCTTCGTACAGCTCTTTGTCGATCTCCTCAAACATCTGCTGCACCTGACGAGACGCTGCCTTGTCAAACTCCTGAGGTACGAACATCAGAAGAGACAGACGGCGGTGAAGACAACAGTTGTTCTTAGTTCAGACTCAGGAGAGACTGAAAAACCAACGTGCTTCTTCAAGGATTTCCTGCTCAAAACTCTCTTCAAAAGGCAGAAAAAAACACAACTGTGTCAGAGACGTGAAGCAGAGCGTGTGATTAAACTGTTTCATATTCAGTAGGATGAGGGGACACGGAAAAGTTTTGAAGGACAAGGACAATATAGTTGGCGTTTCCTGTTCAGAAATTCATCGAGATTTTTTTCAAGAGTCGTTTTGCAGATTTATGTCCATAATCAATTCAGAAATGTACATACTTTAGACTTATATACTTTACAAACTAACATACTTTATAGTTGAATGTTCATTTAATCAAGACATGCAAATGTTTCAGTAGGGGGCAGTATTCAGTTTTCACAAAAGTGTGCCTCACTGTGGCAGAACCTGGAAATATGAGCATGATCTGTTCCAGTTTGATTCATCTCACGTCTTGATTCATGTCTTACTAATAGAACAAACAGAAAAGATTCAACGTTCTAGACCAACAGGCTCATTTCTCCAGTCACTACTTGTATCTCAAAGCCAGAAGGTTTGGTTGCCTTTCAAAATGGTTCTTCTATCTTGATGTTTCACTGTATATATTTTTTCACATATAAGCTTCACCACGGATGTAATTCCAGCAAATTCAGTCAATAGTAACTGTGTGATCAGCTCAACAGTGACAACTGCTGTTCAACTGGTGTCGTGACTTCACTTACATCGTAGCCCCAGGAGAAAACTGAGCTCCTCTCTGTAGAAAGTCCAGTCCCTGAGGAGCTGTGGAAACCCGACCAGGACCGAGCAGAGTCCACGGAGACGACGGTGAGACAGTCAGAGTGTCCTGACGTGGCCGAGGCCTCAGAGCTAAGACACAGGAACATGGAGAAAGAACCATGACACAGGTTCACAGGTTTGGGTTATGTTCTTCTGACAGGCTGGTGCTGCAGCTACGCTCCTGGACTGGGTTTCAAAGTGGAAAGTAAATGTCAAATGTCAGAGTACTAGAATATTCTAACAGGCTGCCTCATTAACTATTCTTTTAATTGCACATCAGAAGAAGGAAATATGATATCAATTAATCAACGGCCGCTGAGTGTTATGTGTCACACTGAGAGTCAGACCTTCACAGGACAGGTTGACCCGACAAGAACCACGGGCAGCAGATAGCACTGGCTCTGGTCTGTGTCTGTGAAGGCAACACTGGCCTGGAGGTCAGGAAAAAAAGCTCCTCTCATCTTCAGGTACCTGTTGTGAGTAGAAAGAGCTTCCTGGAGGCCATGGAGGTAGAGCTGGGGGGTCTGGTTATCATCAACCTCCTCTGGAAGAGGGTGGTGGTCAAGATTACTCCGAGACAAACCACGGCTGAGGAGGAATTGGACAAAAACCAGAAGAGGACTTAATACTTACTTCATACAAACTAGAGACGCCTGACTTTTACCTCTTCAAACACTGATTGATACATGTGTATGACCAGTTTGACCAGAATGAGGAGGCAAATTTGACAACACTTGGTCTTTATATACACACATAAATTGGCTGACATATATCATCAGATATCCTTAGTTTAGAAAAATAACTTTTTTGGGATGATAACAATTCAATATAAAAAGTGGAATCAAAAATCAATGGTTAACTACCCTGAAAATCAGCTAGTAACATTTTTTTATTCAATAAAACGTCTCAGATCTGGACAGAACCAGGTCCCTGACGTCCAGCTGCCTGCGGACAGAAAGCTCTCTGTTGTCATACTCACATCTCTAGTTTATGTGACACTGCTCTCCTGTTGTACCGGGAAATCATCCTCCCTCGTCTCTGTTCTATGAACTCACTCCTTTGTCTCTCATCGTCCCCTCTTCCTCCTCCTCTTCCTCCTCCAGGACTCGCTGGAAACAGTGTGAGGAGGAGACTGACATTTCTTTCAGTCCGAAAATACAAGCCGCCTGTGCAGCCAGATCAAACTGACCCGGGATCGGGCCACCGAAGCTAGCGCTGCTTCTTATTTGCAGGAGGAAGTTACGTCCGGATTACGCTTGGGTTACAGAGAGCGACGGATATAAACAACAGCACCAGGGCACCACCATCACTATATCAATGCGCAAAACTAATTTCTAGTTCCAAAAATTCGCCGCTATATTGTTAGCATTTTTATTTTATAACGTTACAATTTTTAACATAAAAAAGTTTAAAATATAAGGTCTCCTGGCTTTACTACCGTCACCTCGGAGGATATTTTCCTGCTGCTATCACTGCCAACAACACAGCTGTCATGGAGACGCAGCTTTGCTCTCGCAATGTCTCATGGGAAATTGATTTCTTCTCATCCTTGAATAGCCGTATAACCATTTCGCTGATTCACTACATCTCCCAGAGTGCATTAAGTTGCGTTTTCAATAAAGGGTCCGGAGAGCGGGAAAAAGATCTTTAAACTCGTAAATGTTTTTAATGAACAAAAAGCGATTAATGTCATGAATAGGTCACGTATTTTAGGCTATAATTCTTTTCATATCGAAACTGTAAACCTATGTGTGAGAGAAGAATACAAAGGAAAGGCAGTGTAGGAACGTTTGTTGTTGCAGTGGAGTAAGTCGAGACACATTTGCCGCCGGACCTAAACAGTGATAAGCGTGACAGCGACGTACATGGATATTAGAGGTTTCATTATTTTCTTTTTCCGGTGACTGTCAGCTCGTTTCATAACAGGCTAAAAACAACACGGGTAGGAATTCTTCAGCATATTATATCGATTGGTGTTTAGTTTTTAAGACAAGGACGTCACTAGAAATATACCCGTCAGTCTATAGTTCTGTCTGTAGAATGGAAACGCTGCAGAGGAGAGCGATCAGTGAGGACACGGTCCAGTACCAACTGTTCCTGGTCCAGACACACAGTCCATCGTCACAGCAGACGGAGGAACATCTCACACAACTGGCGGAGCAGATTTTAGCAAATGTTGCTCCACTGTTGATTCAATATATCTGGCAGAATCAGCCATTTACCCTCAGATTTCATCCGGAGAAAGGTACTGGTTGGACCATGGAGTTTGGCTGATGCTGGTGGTTACGTGATGCTCTGTGCTCACTGTCTTTGTTGAATTGAATCGACAGGGGGCGTCCCTGCTCACATCGGAGGCAGCACTCAGTTTGGGGACAACGTGGAGGATGAGTGGTTTATTGTTTACCTGCTGCAGCAAATCACCGAGAAGTTCCCCCAGCTCGCCGCCAGGTGGAGTCTTTTTGATCCTCATCGTGAAGAGTAATCTGAGAGTTCACTGGGATTATAATCCATGATCTGTTTTGACTTTTGTGCAGAGTTGAGGACAATGACGGGGAGTTTCTTTTTATCGAAGCTGCAGATTTTCTCCCCAAGTGGTTGAATCCTGACACCAGTGAAAACAGGGTGAGACATCAGGGACGGGAAGAACGTCTGTAGATGAAATGAAATGGAGTTTTGATTCTTTTGTTACATCAGAGGAATTCCCTCCTGTTCTCTCCAGGTGTTTTTCTACCAGGGAAAACTACACATCCTTCCCTGTCCGTCCAAATCCAGTCCACTGGGAATCTGTAAGGACGTGGTCCCTAGTGTGTCTCAGGCTCTGTCGTTGCTCTCCAGCCAGTCTGACGCCTGCAGAGTGGGTCCACAGATCACTGCAGCCGTGAAGAAACGACTACAAGGGTAACGAGAAAACTCAGCTTCTGACCTGTCAAATGAAATAAGGTGTTTAGGGTTGAATGGGAATCAGTCAGGTTTTTAGAACAGGGTGTTAAACATGTGGTCTGTGGGCCAAACAGGTCCATTGATTGAATGATGAAAGGGATGTTGGTCGGCTAATATTATTGGTCCATTTTGATCATAGTCATGTGATATCAGTAGGGTTGTTAACACAATGCTGGGTTTTGTCTAATTTGATGGAATTGCTCTGAGATGTCCTTAGATTTGAGGACAAAAAAAACGACATCTTTATTACAATCATCACAAAAGTTCACGCAGACGTTCTTAGAAATGATTTCACTCAATATATTACTTTTTGTGGACACCTTTGGTTGGCAGGTATCCAGAGAAGATTAGAACTGATCTCCATCGTGCTCACTGCTTCGTACCTGCGGGCGTCGCTCAGGTGTTGGCGCTGAGACCAGACCTGGTCGCTCCTGCAGTGTCGGCCTTTTATCTGCGAGACCCAGTGGATCTGCAGGCCTGTCGGAGTTTCACGATGTTCCCTCCTGACACCCGGGTGTTGACTGCGGTAACTAAGGACCAGTATCTGAGCAGACAAGATGTTGTTCTTTATTTTCCTCATCTTCTCATCTTCTCTCTTTCTCTCCACTCCCAGGTGACGTTCACTCGCTGCCTGTACGCTCAGCTGCAGCAGCAACACTTCAGCCCAGACCGCAGGAGTGGCTTCACTCTCCCTCCCAGTTCCCACCCTCAGTACAGAGCTCATGAACTGGGCATGAAACTGGTTCGGTATCAGTTCCTTATCAGACTGTAAACCTGTTCAAGTTGAAGTGAACATTTCAACCCTTGTTTCTGTTTTTCCGTCTCGTCCTTCAGGCCCACGGCTTTGAGATCCTGTGCTCCAAATGCAGACCGCCGTCGTCAGAGCCTGACGCTCCCGTCAGCTGTAACCCTCAGTGGAAAGGATTCCTGAACAGTCTGAGGACCAACGGATACTTTAAGGTGAGATTTACCAAAATAAAAGAATAAAAACTAAACCTTTATCAGAATAAAACTTGTTTTTTTTCATTTAAGGATGAATTAGAATTATTGAAATGGAGGTTTTTACCAATTCTTTACCAATTCTGTTTTTGACGACGCCAGGAGGAACTGGAAGGTTCCGCCCGGTGGAGAGAACTGATGAGATCTGCAGAGAACTTCTTCAGACAGTCTGTGCCTTCAGCATCCTGGTGAGATCTGTGTGTGTGAGCATGAAGTCAACACACTGCTCAGTGTGTGTGTGTGTGTGTGTGTGTGTCTGACCACAGACTCCTCTCTGTCTGTCTGTCTGTCTGTCTCTCCGTCAGTGTTGTGTCTCCAGGTCAGGAGGTTCTTCAGACCCTCCGCAGCTGTAGTGCTCCCAGTGTGGAGGAGCTGAAGATGCAGGAGTCACAGCTCCCCCTAGAGGACAGTAGGTGGATTTTAACAGATTTAAACCAACCCACGTGTTCAGAACTGTTTACATTTAGTCTTAGTTGTTGATCAGTCAATGTTCTTACTTCACACATTGATTATTTTTTTCTAACCTTTATTTTTCTGTCGTCATCTTCAGGTGACAGCTGGTTGAACATCACAGCTCAAGACCTGGAGCATCTGCTGCAGGAGAGGTGCGGTGGTCAGGTTCATGTTAGTGCCCGATCCTCCGGCCAAGAGAGGAGGTCACATGTCAGGGATGTGACGAAGCACGATGAGGTGGAGGAGGTGGAGGAGGAGGAGAACAGCAGCTACAGCCTGGTGGCCCTCAGTCAGGGGATGAAGAACTTCCTCAGTTCCATGTCGTCACATGAGGGCGCTGAACTGCCCTGGTGAGACTCATCGGTTTCAAATGTAGTCCAGTGTGGTGAGGTGTTTCCGTAGCTTCACGTTACTGTTCTCCTCCAGGAGCAGCTCCTGTCAACCCTTCAGCCTGGAACCCGATGTCATGGCCAGAGCTCTGGACAAACTGCTGGGTTTGTGAGAAGATGAGGAGAAAAACACATTCAACATGTGTTTGGGGAGTTTTTGGTGAAGTCCTGTGTGAATTCACTGTTGTAGGAGGAAAAGAAGAAGAAGAAGAAGAACTGGATTCAGATGATCTGGATGAAGAGGAGGAAGAAGATGAGGAGGAGTCTGTGGATCATCCTGAGATGAACGGAGCAGAAAGCTTGGACAGTCTGAGGAGATACATGGACCAGATGGACCAGGAGCTGATGGACACCAACGTTGGGAAGAGCTTTGTTGTAAGAAGAACAGCTGAAGATTCACGTCTTTTTTTTTCCACCTTCTTCAGATTTATTCAACTTTCTTTCTTCTTCTCTTCTTCTCAGAATCCCAACAAAGCAGCCTCAGCTCAGATCTCCACCTCTGACACCGTCCCAGGAGATGGAGGTGCAGAGGAGGAGATCCAGCCTCTGGATGTGGACGTCAACCTGATCTCCAACCTGCTGGAGTCTCTGAGCTGTCAGGAAGGTCTGGCTGGACCCGCCTCCAACCTGCTGCAGAGTCTGGGTCTACACCTGCCGCCCAACTCTGACGGCCCCCAGTGAGCAGCACAGAAGGTTCTGGATGGTTCTCAAAGGTTCTACTCTGTTTTTTATTGTTTTTGTATCAACAGAGAAAAATAAAAATAAATATTTTTGCAAATAAATACATAAATACATTTCCCAGTAGCTTCTACCCGTCTCCACTCATCAGGTTTTTACGATGGTAGAACCTCCATCAGAAGAGGTTGGAAGACGACCATGAAATAAAATGTATTATTATGATGATGATGATGAAGTGGCTCAGGTCCCTCACCTGGTATTTGGTTCGTTCCTCTGGATCAGTTCAAGGTCACTCTGTCCAAACCATCTGCTCCCCTTACATCTAACTGAGCTGGTCCTGCTCCTGAATTCACACCTGAGAGCAGATGAACTTTGAACCTCATGGTTCTCCAGCACAGAGAGTCTTTGTGGTGACATCACAGAACGGAGACAAAGACCTGGAGAACCTGTCCTGCTGAGAGGAGCGTGGCTGCAGCCAGTGGAGAGAGACAGAGAGCTGTGGCCAACACCAGGAAGTTGAGGAGCATTCCCAGCAGCAGGAGAGCCAGCAGGTACCCATGGAAGAGCAGGCTGTTCCAGCTGCCCTGACTCAGCACCTCCCCAGGACCATCTGGGTGGAGGAGCCACAGGAGGCCCAGCAGCCAGGTCTGGACCACCAGCTGGGTGTAGAATATTTGAAAGATGGACGTGGCGCCGTCAGGGTGGTGGAGTCGCTCGCCTTCAGATACTTTCAGGAACCAGTTGAGAGAAAGAGCGTGGAGCAGTGAGGTCAGAGGAGCGTAGAGGTTCTCCAGAGGTTCCACCTCAGAGACACCGCTGGAGACTGGACAGAAGAGAGAGAGAAGTAAACAGAGGAACCTGAGATGGACAACCTCTGGTTCACGTCGACGCTCACCTGCCGCGACCAGACATGTCCCACTCAGCATGGACACCAGGACACAGACGTGGACTGAAGGTGGAGTCGACAGCTTCAGGAGAAAACTGAAGGCCGCGGTGATGAGGGGCAGCAGAGGAAGAGTGAAGGAGAAGGACGTGTTGGCCTGAGACCACAGGGACAGAACGGTGAGAACGCTGCCACAGATGGAGGGAACCAGCAGCTTCTCAGCCACAGACCAGGAGACGGGTTTCAGAGGAACCAGGCCCAGAAGATGGAGCAGGTTTAGAACCAACAATGAGACAAGAACCTGGGGAGAGAAGTTTTGAAAATAAAATACAAAAACAACAAATGTACAGAACAGTGAATCCGTGACAACGGCTCTGCTGTTGTTCCTGGTCCACCAGCCCCATATGGTCCAGTGGTTCCTGGTCCCTGGTTTTCTCAATATGGGAATGTAATTCTGTGTGACAATGGTCGCTGGTTAAGTCCAGAAGGTTCCAGGTTCTGTAGTTCTGTATTTCTCATGTTTGTTTGGACCTTGGTGCTGCTGACTGTTCATCCGTGGTTTCAAACAGTCACGTCTGACCTTCAGCTCCTGTTTACTGAGTCAACCATCTGGTTAAACATCCATCAGACCAGTGCAACTCTAACACACACACACACACACAGTAAGACAGCCCCTGGTGTGGAACGGACCAGGAACCCACCTGAGCGAAAGACAGCGCCACCACGTATGGATAATGGTACTGCGGGATGAAGATTCCAGCCACAAAGTTCCTGAGTTTGTCCAGTAGGACGTAGACCAGCAGGAGGACCAGATACAGGATGTGGACCAGAGGTTTCAGAGTCAGAGAAGAGCTGAACAACCAACTCCTCCATCCTGAACATCTGCACAGATGAAGAAGAGGGGCTCAGATCTGAGAGCTCAAGTCAACTGGACCAACCAGAACCACTGATGAATGGGTGGAGGGGCTGATGGAGCCATTGTTACCTCGCACATCTAGAACCTGCTCCCATCTTCAGCTGAAGAACCTGGTTGTGTGTGTGGAGAACAGGAGAGAGAAGAGAACAAAGATTCACAAAGAGATCACCAGTGGAGTCCACTCAGAGGTCCACAGCTATGACCTGATCTTCTCTGCTGACCACGTCTGATCAATGAAGGTTCATTGACTTCTTCACTTTTACACAGACGGAGTATGTTACACAGTCTGAATCTGAAAGAACGATTGTTTTAGAGAAGGAGAAGAAATGAAATAGAGTCTCACTCACACGATCTTCTCTCCCTTCCAGACTGAAGCTCCTCCCCTCAGCACGTTGTCCTCCTCAACTCCTCCCTCCTGAGGTCGTTCACTTTCCATTTCCACCCTGTGTCCAGACGGACTTTGCTCCAACTGTTTGTTTTCCCAGAGTTGGAGAGGATGGTGCTTGGACCGTGAGGACCAGTCAAGGTTCTTCATGGTTGATGATCTCCCCAGGCTTCAGTCACATCACATCCAACACATGACTGAGGAGGAGGAGGAGGGAGGAGATGATTCATCACAACAACAATCAAGTTCTTTACCAGGAACAACAGAAGCTCAGACTCCGTCCTTCATTCACAGAGAGGAGAAACTGAAGGTCCACTGGTCCACTGACCGAGGAGCAGCTCACCGACAACACACACACACACACACACACACACACACACACACCCGAATGAATGAATGAATGAATGAGGACCTGACGCCACGTTTACAGACCAACGGTCAGTGTAGTGTCCTTACGGTCGAATCCCTGTCACTTTAATGAGCAGCGATTGGTGACGTAACTCACACCAATCGCTGCTCTTTTTTTATCACGTGCTTTAAAAACTGAGGGGCCGTATTTATGACGTCACTTTTGTCGTTCATCCGTAGCTAAAATAATCCCACACCGACGAACACGACTCACGACCGAAAACAAGGCAACGCAGGCGGAAACACGCGGGAGTTGTGTAACGTTGTTTACGTCCCGTTCACTTAAAATATAGTTCCGGTACAACAACAACATCATCAACAACATCAACAACAACATCATCATCATAAACAACAACAACAACAACAACAACAACAACAACAACAACAACAACAACAACAACAACAACAACAACAACAACATCTTGTGACGTCCTCTCATCGTGGCCCCGTGTATTGGTGACGTCTCTACGTAAGGTGAACGGTCAGGGTGAACCGGTCAGATCGGGTCACCCTTCATCATCGGTCCCATATGGTCTAGCGGTGAGGATTCCTGGTTTTCACCCAGGCGGCCCGGGTTCGACTCCCGGTATGGGAAAGCACTTTTATGTGACTAGTTGGATCTGGAAGGTTCCAGGTTCTACCTTCAGTTTTATGATTGACGGCGGGCGTCCTTGTAGTTGTCTCCCCCTGGTGGTTAAGAGTGGAATGACATGCAGTGAGGATGGGAGGGGGCGCTCTTTCACGCATCAGTGATGGGGTAAGTGAGAGAAAAAACATCGTTGTAGAATTCAATTTTCACTTTATTGTTTAAAGTTGTTACAAAAAGTGTTTTCTAGAAACATTCTTTGCTTTTTGCTTAAACAAGCAGGAGAAAAAGACGAAGACAGAAGAGATGTGTATAAGAGACAGGAACCTGCTCCCATCTTCAGCTGAAGAACCTGGTTGTGTGTGTGGAGAACAGGAGAGAGAAGAGAACAAAGATTCACAAAGAGATCACCAGTGGAGTCCACTCAGAGGTCCACAGCTATGACCTGATCTTCTCTGCTGACCACGTCTGATCAATGAAGGTTCATTGACTTCTTCACTTTTACACAGACGGAGTATGTTACACAGTCTGAATC
>JAFBJS010002714.1:236528-257616 GCA_016785265.1 Paraplagusia blochii | reverse complement strand
GAATAATTCTGGGTCTGGAACAACAGGAACCACTGCACTAAAATATAACAACACTGACTTTGTTCCTCTGCTGTAAAGTGAGCTCTCTGGCACCACCTAGTGGTCAACATGAGACAGTGATCCAATCAGAGTGAGGCCACAGGTGGACGGGGGTCGGGGCCTGAGACTCTGGTGTCAACTGGAGGATCTTCTGACCAGCTCCACTTTCATGCAGCGTGATCGTCCTGTCTCTTATACACATCTAGATGTGTATAAGAGACAGCTACACTCATTGTGTGACTCATTGCCTGAACTTAAAGGGAAAATATTTTCAGACACTGTTTTTCCCATAATGCATCAGAGGGTTTTCTTTCCAGAATCTATTGCTCTGAATGTTGAGGCGGACTTGTTGAACTAAGATGAGACCTTTGACAGAGAAGACAGACAGTGTGAGGACAGTGTGAGGGACGCAAAAGAGACAGGGTCAGAAAATCACAGACAGACAGACAGAGGAGAACGTCCGCAGAACACTCCAGACCGGACCTGGGCAAACAATGGAGTCCTGGGCAACGGGGTCAGGAGCAGAAGGACAGAGACAAGTGAGAGCTAAAATGTTGTTAGCTGCTACTGTGCCATCTATTGAGGACATATGGGAATTGGGAAGTGACAAGGCAGAATAACATAACCATAATATAAATTAATAATATCATTTGGACAAGTTTGGAGGGCCAGATCCAGAGGCATAACGGGCCGCATCTGGCCCCCGAGCCGTAGTTTGCCCATGTCTGCTCTAGATCTTAACATCTCATTAAAACCATACTGTAGTTTCTGGACCATAAATAAAAGCTCTTTGTTTAAATTAGCTCAGAGACATGTACACAGATAGTTCTGCAACATTCACCACTGTCCACAACACCGCCGCCTGCTGGACGTTCAGATAAATACTGTCATGAAAAGTTCTTTATTAAAGATTTTAACTCAGCTCTGTTGGGGTTCTGACGTGCGTGCGCGTGTGTGAAAATATAGATCTTTATCTTTGTTGTCATTCATGAAAAAAAGCCATAGAAAGGTCACTTAAAAATCAGACAGAAGAAAAAAAAACAGGTCCAATACAAAGTTCTGGGTCTTGTCCTTCCAGGTCCATGTCCATCCTTGTCCTTTCCCCCAGGACTCTAGTCCAGCGGTCCCTGGAAGATGAGTCTGACGAAGCCCTGCTCTCCGTTCAGCTGCTGGGCGCAGAAGGGACAGGCGGCGTGGAAGGTGTGCGTTCCGTGCGGGAGCGGGATCTGACTCCAGAAACTCGCCGTCTTCTCCGAGGACACGTGACCGCAGGGATTGAACGCGTGAGTAGGGGGCGCTGCGTCCACGTAAAACCCCGACTCGCAGCCCAGCCACAGGGGCACGTAGGGCCCTTTGGCCCGACACATGGGACACTCCCTGAGGCGCCCCTCCCTGCCCTCCCGCTCCTCCCGGTGGTTGCCCCAGTTGTGGTATCCGTGCACGTGGCCGCACTGGAGGTAAACCCACGGCTGCTTCTCGTCCGGCGTGTCCTTCCGCCGCATGGAGGGGAAGGCTAACGTGTTGAAGCCCACCGGACACTGAGGGCGAGCGGCGTTGATCTCCTGGCGCAGCGCCTCCAAGTGTTTGAGGGTGGGAGTGCGCGACAGGCCTTCGGCGGTGCGCCACAGCAGCGTGGCCCCGCAGAGATCGACCAGAGAACCGTCCACCAGCTCCTGCGTCTCATTCTCCACCTGCAGCACAGAAGACACAGACAGGGACCAGTGAATACTGACCCTACAGGGCAAGGGTGGTACTGCGATGGAGACTACTTTCCTAAATAACTATTTTTTTTTACAGGAAAGAATTCAAATGAACCCGAAAAAAAAATTCCCAGGAGAATGGAATCACACTGGTTGACAGTAGATCTAGTTTTAGACCTAGTGGCCACTGGGTGGCAGTACAACACCAGATGTTTCTTGTGGACAGTGGAGGTGAATCCAGGAGAACTGCAGGGACTAACAGCTGGAGGAAGATGACGTCAACACACGGAACGGCAGTGTCCACATTCTGACAACATGAGCCACAGACTGGAACCAACAACCTTCCCTGAACTGTTGAGCTGTAGCTGTGGTGTCAGTCAGACCAGGTCAGTGGAAACTACAGTGTGAATCCTGCTGTTTGTTGTTGGGTCCAAACAGCTGCCGTACTGGACCGGACTGGACCGGACTGGACCGGGTCCAGAGTGTTCATGGGAAACAGTTGCTGTTTTTCTTTCTTTGCAGAAACAATAAAAACAGAACTGGAGCCCAGATGACTCCAAACCTGGAGATGATCAGCTGACGCTGTGACCATGAGAAAGTTCATACTGAGAACTGGGTTGAAGACGCCTGCCTCCAAAACAGCACAGAGTCCTGGGTTCGATTCCTCCAGGATCCACATGTTGGTCCAACAGCTGATGTTTAGATGAGGAGGAAATTTATTCTATTTATGAACAGAATAATTCTGGGTCTGGAACAACAGGAACCACTGCACTAAAATATAACAACACTGACTTTGTTCCTCTGCTGTAAAGTGAGCTCTCTGGCACCACCTAGTGGTCAACATGAGACAGTGATCCAATCAGAGTGAGGCCACAGGTGGACGGGGGTCGGGGCCTGAGACTCTGGTGTCAACTGGAGGATCTTCTGACCAGCTCCACTTTCATGCAGCGTGATCATCTCACCTGTCGCTATGGAGACGGCACATGTTAGTCTGTGTGTGTCTGTCTGTGAGTCTCAGGTGGAGGAGAGAAGATGGACGATGACCACGGAGGTTTTAATTCTACAGGTTCAAACTTAGAATAAACTCCAGCACAAACATTGTTTTTTTCTTCTTCTGTTTCCTTCTCACCATCTTCCCTCGCTGCTGCGCTGAACGTGTTTCCCTCAGAGTGAAGACGTTGCCACAGACAGAGATCTCTCTCCAGACGCCCGGTTTGGAGTCCTGGCTGAAGCCGTTCCGTGGATGCATGACCAGGACGCCATTGGTGGTCAGTCCGTCCATCTGACCGTCGGACGTCTTCCACTTCGCAGCTTTCTCCTGTGGATCAAAGACACAGACGCTGAATTTAAATCTGTGTTTGTCAGTGACACCTGCAGGTCAGAGCTGGACAGACAGGGCGGTGGGTCGGATTCAATGATGCTTTTGGAACTTAAGGCGCCCCCCTGTGATGAGGGGCGGAAGTGCATTTTGTTATGTAGTTGAATTCCAACTAGAACTCAGATCTAAAACAGAATCATAGTTGGTCCAATATATAAAGGTCATTATGTAACATCTGTTGTTGTAAGGTGTTGAACCAGAGATTGTTGACCAATCAAGCAACCAAGTGGTTAAAGGTGTGTACTGCACCCTTGTTTCATTGGCTGCTGATACAGTTGCACTTTTTCTTAGGGCAGTGAAGGCATCACAGGCTCTGCTTCTGAGTCATCAGAATCAGCCAATCAAATAATCAGAGACGTAACTGTCCCACTGTCTCCTGTTGTTTCCCTTCACTGTGGACCAGGAGGACGGAGGACGATGTTTGCTGGTTAACTGTACTTTCATTGAAAAACTCTCTTGTGTTTCAGGAAAAGAAACTGTTTTCAATTTTCCAGACCTGGGAGACGGGAAGAAGAAGTTGTTTTCACAGATGAACATCTGTACTTTATTTCATTGAGTATTTTCATGAGTTACTGCAGATACAGACGCCTGTGGAGACAGAGACGTTTGGACCAAGTGTCCTGTTCTTCTATAGCTTCAAATTTCAACCCAGAACTTCAGAACCCAGGATTTTCAGTTTCAATTGTCACTTTTTGAATCTTTTATTCTGTTTTCAGTCGTAGACAAAAAGACAAAAACAGTTCAAATAAATGTAAAATGTAAAATAAATAAAGAAAATACTTAAAAAATACTACTGACGGAGAAACTCACCCCGAGGAAGATGTTCTTGGAGGAGTCGAACCCTGCGGCGTAGATGCGTGCCGTGTACGGCGGCGTGCGCTGACAGATGATGCGACAGGCGAAGCGGGAGATGGTGCTCTGGACCGACTGGGTGTCGGCGTTACTCTGGCTGCCGGGAACCGTGTCCGTCACCACGAAGTCTATGGGACTTTCCGTGGATCGACCGATCTGGGCCAGAAGAAGAGAAACATAAGAAATTACAAAGGAACCAGAAGTTACTCCAAGGATTCAGCAAAAAAAAAAACACATTCTACCCTTTTTTTTTTTTTTTTACCATTTTATTTCCACCATTACATTCAACAACTATATTGAATGAAACCACCAGAGGGCGCCTCTTTGGAGCCCTACTGGGGACAAGTTATATATTCTGTGTTGAGGACTTCACAATAAAATTTAAATACAAATACAATCAGATTTGATGCAGAAAATAAGAAACAGTCACAACAGTCATTTCCACTGTAGTGACGTGGATGGTGTTTTAGCTGAAGGCAACAATTAAAGGCAACATTTTACTGATGTAGTGAAGGAAGAAACAGGGAACGAGAGCAACGTGGAAAAACTAACAACATCCAACAAGTCACTCGTAAAAAACAGGGCGATAAAAATGTGTGTGTGTGTGTGTGTGTGTGTGTGTGTGTGTTACCTGGAACATGTCTGTGTTGCTGTCGTGTGTGTACTCCACCACCACGGTCTGAGCTCTGGACAGAGTGTATGAGATGCTGTGCTGGTCTTTGTTACTGATGGCCTGTGGAGGAGATTTCAATGATACACAGACACAAACATCACCTGTCTCACTCTCTGACCTGAACGACAGGTGTGACTCAATACAAACTCAGATATTATTGTGGACTACTGCGCCATCTACTGGTGCTACTATAGATCAGCAATCAACTTCAATATAATGGACAGATTTGAGGGGCCGATTACAAAGACAAATGGGACACAGTCGGCCCACGAGCCACAGTTTGGATTTGAAAATGACTTTACTGTAAACGTAAAGCTTTTGTTTATCAACGATATTCATATCTATGTATCAGTAGAACGACAATTAAGTGGAATGTGTGTGTGAGTGTGTGTGTGTGTGTGAGAGTGTGTGTGTGTGTGTGTACCTTGGCTGCCTGTGGGGAGCAGGCCACGTGCACGGTGCTGGGTGTCACCCCGTTGGCCTTGGGTCTTCTACAAAGTGCAAATCTGCTTTTACGTCGACCTCTGTCTCCGTTGGGCAGAGAGCCGTTGTACCTGCACACAACAAACACACACATTTACACACATGAACAGACACACACACACACACACACACCCATGACCATCAGCCTGTTGGTGAATAAAACCCTGGTCCAGTTCAGTTCAGCTTCTTCTGTTCAAACTGTTTCTACACCTTTGAACAAAAGACTTCGTTTTTTACCCAAATAAACAACAGAGTTTTTTATTCACGAGTCCAGATGGTCTGAGAAAACACACACACACACACACACACACACACACACACACACACACACACACACTCAGAACAAACACACACTCCTCCAGCCTGAAACCATGTCAGAGGAGCAGCAGAAACAGAGCCTGTCTGTGTTCTAGGAATCGAACACTGAACTCAGTCAGAGCTTAGGACAGTGGTTCTCAAACAGGGCTCCGTGGAACCAAAGTGGACCGTCCATAGGTTCTTCACTAGTGTCCAACATGGACCTGAGGTCCGGATGTGGCCCGTTTGACACTTAATCTTTCCTGGAAAAACTTCCCATATGATGCTCATCATTTATATCATTACTGTCCCTATGTCTTCATTGAGACTTTATGGAGAACCTCTACATGGAACCTATCTTCACAGAGAGCCCCCACCCACCCCCCCCGCCCCCCCTCTGAGAATTCCTGGTTGAACATGTGACTTAGAGAAGAGGAGCTGGACGTGTTTTTCAGATTTCATAAATAACAACCTTATAGTCAACACGGCCAAGACTGCCCCCCAGGGGCAGAGGGGCAGAGGGGCATGGGTTGGGTGGGGGTTGTTTGTGAAGGACTTCTTACCCCATGCCTCCACTGACTCCTGCCCCGACTGCAGACAAACTCAGCTCAGCTGAAACATGTCTTTGTCCAATCAAAGCCCTGAACTGAACACACCCGACCCGCGGCGTCCCGGCCCAGGGCAGCGAGCCGATCTGCTGGGACCAAACAACGCAGAGAGGGTTTATGGGTAACCATGGAGAGGGAACAGAACCACAGCAACGTTTGGGGCCGGTAACCATGGCAGGAGCGTAACCATGGTGAAGTTTAGCCCCGTTTCCAGAGGACGGGGACAGGTTGTCTGTGTCCACTCCGACAGCAGGGACGGACAAGTTTTCATACATAGGATGAAGTAGAAAAGATCAGCGTTAGGAAAAAGTTAGTGCAGTAACACAGAGAGTATTCTTCTGCCCCAGTGTGTGTGTGTGTGTGTGTGTGTTTTCTCCAAACAGCAGTAAACTAAGGCCGGCTGTGGAGCAACCACACTCACACGGCAACACTATAAAAACATAAAGACCTGCTGTGGAGGTAATGACTACCCCGGCCCGCGGGCCTGGACTCTGTTTACTGAGACACACGTAAACATTCAAACGTTCAATGAACGTCAGGATAAAAGGTCCAAACACCTCAGGATCAGGATCAGGATCAGGATCAGGATCAGGATCAGGAACAGGAACAAGAACAAGAACAGGAACAGGAACAGGAACAGGAACAGATACAGTGATGGGAAAAATATCTAAACACCTGAACAACACCATACGTTGTTCCCTGATCCCAGGTCTGTACTGAGGAATTTCCCTCAGGACAATTAAAGTATTACCATCCTGATACAGCAGGACAGTCTTCACTGAGACTACAATCAGACTGGGACTGCAGTCAGACTGGGACCCAATGATAATTTATGGGGATTACCACTAGAGGGCACTCTTTTTGACAGTTTTTGAAATTATACGGACAATGACTTTGTCAGATAAAAATATTTATCATGTTTTCCTAAATGTGTCTTTATTATAAGTCAAAATGTTTTGTAGTTTAGTGAAAGTTGTCATCTGATCGCCATGGCAACACTATATATATCCATATTCACAGCAGGAGCGTGTTACATTTATAGCAAGAAATTAGCCAGAAATTTCCATTGTTACCCAGCATGCATCAGGGTGGAGGCGAACCGCACAGAGTGAGTGGCGGTTTGGTGTGGACAGGAGTCCACGTCCATGTCCACGTCCACTGCTGTTGCAGTTGCTCCTAAAGCCCCACAGATGGGCAGTAAACACATAATCCTCCATGAAGTTCTGCAGCGTTCTCCAGGATTAGAACCATTATCATAACCCAGCAGTGACAGGCTGATGTTGGTCCACCGGGGTCAGACAGGACACCTTTGGTCCCATGTTTGGCTCTGGGCTCACGTCCACGTGTGGAGTCTGTTCTGGGTCGAACAGGATGCAATGTGAAAACAAAGTCTTTGTTTTTCCAGACAAGGAACCAAGGAGGAACCAAGGACTGGTTACAGTAGAAGGTCTGAGGTCTGAGGTCTGGTACCGACTCCTGCAGCTGGTCTGCAGCTAGACTCTAGACTCTGGTCTGTTACCCAGTGAGTAAGTTCTGGTACTGGACTGATTCTACCTTAATGATCCTGTACTGATCCTGAGAACGGTACCAATGGATCCAGACCCAGAACTGGGATCCAGTCAAAACCGGATCAGGTTGATGTCCACTCTGACCCTGACTCATGAACGGACTCTAGACCCTGGAGCAGCAGAACTTGAGAGAAAAACACCAGCAACTATAAATAAAGGAAGTCTTTTATTGGAGAACCCAGAGACACCGGTGTCGTCCCGTGGCCTTTCACAGTCTGTGAGCAGGAGCAAATGTTTTTGTGTCTTGTGTGAATAATGGATTTGTCTCCTGAGGAAAGGACACAGAGATGAGGGACACGATCTTCACTTCCAATAAGGTAACCAGAAGAAAACACAGCAGGTGCAGCTGTGTTCACCTCAGCTCTCAAACCCAGTCAACAAGTCGGAGAAGAACCTTCTCCCAGATTCACACTTTTTTTTCCCACCAGGACAAATGTCCAACGATGTCTCTGACATTTACACTCAACCCTGAACAACAAACTGTGATTCAGCTGTGGAACCATCTGTAGACGAGTGTGTGTGTGTGTGTGTGTGTGTGTGTGTGAGACGTGAAGGACTCCACAATGTTTGGACATGAAAGTGTGGAAGAAGTCTTTCCGACATTTGCATTCCACTGAGGAGAGGAGTGGACTGGGGACAGCGGAGACCTGGGACGGGACATTGGCCAGACAGATAAAGATAAAGTCCTTCACCGTCCTTAGTCAGCGAGTGTGTTTGTGTGACTGTTGGTCGGAGACGGGAGGTGGAGTCGAGGAGTTTTCCTCCAGCTGACAGCGTCCAGGACGGGTCTCATAGGTTCAGACTGGACGTAACAACTTCATGTCAGGATTCACACGAACAAAAACTCCACTCTGGAAAACTGTGCTCCTCTGAACTCACACGCCCCCTAGAGGAATCAAAAATAACTGAGTGGCTCATGTTTCCTTCTTGGGAAGAGATTCTGCTCCAAGTCTTGGACGACCTTCAGAGACAGGGTTCTGTGGAGGTCTCTATGTCCACATTCTGAAGGACCCGTCTTTCTCCTCTGCTTTCAGATTCTACTTGGACCAAACTGAACCTGGGTCATTGAAGGTCTAGGTTTCAGGACACAAGTACAGTAGGACCCAGCTGACCACTGTTACAGCTGAGAAGACACTGAGATCTGCTAGGACAGGTGAGTCCAACTCAAGGCCCACAGGAACCTGCGCTCGGTTCTTACCCCAGTACGATGAGCTCTCCATACTTCACTGGCACTTTGGTGGAGGTGGTGGTGGAGATGTTCTCCTGCTCAGGGGAGTACATTGGGCGGATGGACGAGGTTCAGACCAGGAGCATAGGAAGATGAGTGAGATAATGCAGGGAGGAGGGTGGAGGAAAAGGGGTGAGGGTATCGATAGAGAGGAGGAGGAAGAGGAGGAAGGGTAAGGGTCAGCTGAGCTTCAGCTCCGCCCTCTCATCGTTCATGTGTCCGTCAGTGTCGACTCGTTAGCGCCCTACAGAGGAGCAGAGAGAAAGAAAATTATATTCTGTTCATAGAAGCTGTGAAAAGGTTTGACATCATTTGACTGAAACACCAGGACGTGGAGACACTTCACCAAACTCCACCCATGGACATTTACTTTCTTGAAGGTAGATGTTGATGTAAAGGTCAATAAAGAGAGCAGGGATTTGTCCTGGATTGGACATAAAGTATCACATCAGGTCTGGACAAATGGACTGACTCATAGGCCACAGTTGGACCTAAAACTGGACCCAGGGGACGGGTCGGGAGCAGAGACACAGACGGATGGATGTCAACTAAGATTAATAAAAAGTCAAAGTCATAAAGATTATAATGTTTGAACGTGTTTAGTTTTTCATACGCCATCTACAGGGAAGACGTTGCCATTGCAGTTTCATTTTTTCTGCTTGGATCAAGCGCTGACCCAGAAAAGAACGGGTTCATTTGTCTTCCCTTCAAAGTTCCATCCGTCTTAACGACAACTAAACAAATACTGGGAGCAAGTTTTCAAGACTGAAAATCAGTTTGATACAAATGGAAAACACACTCCACCCACACACACACACACACACACACACACACACACGCCACCCACACACACACACACATGCACACACACTTGACTGAAGGAGTTTCAGCCCAAATAAACAGCCAGAACCGCAGCCTCTGGGTCATGAACCCAGGTCACCAGGACACGGACGTGTTCCACTTCTTCTTCTTCTTCTTCTTCTTCTTCTTCCTGCTGATGGAGGAAACTTCAGCTCTGACTCAACCGTCAACACAGTGAAAGTGACAGATTTGAATTTATGCACGAAACCACCGGGGGCAGCGGGGGTTTTGAGAAAAAGGGAGGTTGGAGGGGGAGGGACTTCCTGTACGATACGTCAAGGATCTCACGCTCCATTCAGTTGGAGTCTCGACTGTGACAGGTCGCAGTCCGGCCAATTATGCTGTGTGGGGGGGTCGCACGCTGGAGAAATCTAGAGCAGGAAGTGGGGGAGAAGGAGGGTGTGTTCAGACAGGAAGTTCACTGAACGGAGGCTGGAGCTCCACCTGCTCCCCTGACGGAGGGGGCTAATCCAGTGCATACTTCAACACTGTACTCTGTGTGCATGTATAATCACCCACTCTACACACACACACACACCCACACACACACACACAGAGACAGAGACAGAGACAGTGTCCAGGGAGACATCGTCTGACGCCAGGAATTGATTTTAACCCATGGAGCCAGACACTCACTCCATGCAGGAGAACCAGGAATCAACCAGAGTCAAAGACTTTCTTCATCCACCTGCAGACAAAACAAGGAAACATCTGAACTACCTGGAAGTTCAGAACTACTATTCTGAGATTTCCATCCAACTGAAGAGAAACATCTGAGTTCATCTGATCTGAACTCTAAATTCTCCCTCAGACATTTTGGTCCAACCCTGATCACTTCTCCTACAAGTTTGGACCTGAACCTTCACCACAGCAAAGGTGTGAAGAGAAGTGAAGAAATCAGACCAAACCTCCAGTTGGACTTGTCCTGTCCTCACTGGGTGAAGGCTCCTGGTTGAACCATATCAGTAAATACAGTAAGAACTGTGGAGCTTCACCTCCTGGAGGTTGTTAGTTCTAGTCTTGTTGCTTAAGTCCACCACGTATTGTCATTCATAAAGTTGTGTTTCTTGTTGTTTTGACACATGTCCCTCTCTCTCTCTCTCTGTCTACATATCAAGACAAATATAGACCTTTTGCTGTCTTTGTGGGACACTTCCTGTCCCGCGACTCTTCGTGACTCGTAGTCTGTCCTGGCTTCGTGCCAGCTGCTGCTGCTCAGCGACAGAGACTCTGTGCTGCAACAACAGATCTGGGCTTAGAGCGACGGACTCTTCTGGTCGGGGTCACGACTCTAACAACCTGCTGCTGACAGCCAGGGACAAACACCTCACACTTACAGAAGTCCTCATTAAAAGTTGACTGTCGCTGAGAGACGGGGGGACACCTGACATTTACTAACATGAGTGGAACCAGTCAGAACCAGGGGGAACGTCAGGGTTCTCTTCCTGCTCTTCTTTGTCCTCATGGTCTTTCTGTTATATGTCTTTTGCTGCAGGTGTCCACTGTCTGTCTCTAGGTGTTTAGATGATATTTAGGTTGAGGTGTCTCCACTCTGGAGGTGAAGTTGGATGTTTGGACGTTTGTTCATCTTAGGAATGTTGGGTTTTTTATGCCACACATTCACAGTAAAGTTCATCCCTGAACAGATGGATGAATAAACAGATGAGAAAAAATAAATTATACTAATGTGAAGGGAGCAAACGTTCAAACTGCAGAGTGACCAGAAGACAAAGGTTACATCTGAGTAGGTCATTTAGTAGGACAACTACTACATGACCTACAGCGCAGCCCTGGCACCACGGGTTGGGAACCCCTACGGTAAACCATTAACTAACACGACCAACAAAGACTTTTCAGGGGAATGAATGAATGAACAACAACAGACAAGGTTAGAAAGTGGATGAAATATCAGCTTCTGTGCAAAACAGAGAGAAAACAACTCTATTATTGGTCTGAACATGTGGTTGAAAGACAACGTTGTGTCTTTTAACAAAGAACCTGCCCTAGAACATCAATCCTGCTGCCGTTCTCAGATTTCACAAACTGTGTCTGACACAGTCCTGGTAAAGTCAAATGATTTGTTGGAAGAAGGAAGTTAGAGTTAGGAGTTGATGTGAGGTGTGTTCTGTTGTGACACAGTCACACTGCTATTTTGGCTGCTGGGTCCAAACCAGTCGTCAGAATAATAGAACATGAAGAAGGAGGAGGAGGAGGAGGAGGAGGAGGAGGAGAAGGTGTGGTTCTTTGTGTGTGGAAGAATGAGAGACGACCAGAGATCAGAGCTTCTCCTGTTACTTGCGGCCGTTGTGATCTTCTTTCAGAGCCCGTCATTAAGAAGGTCATCAGATCTGTGATCAGCCCTGGTCCAAGTGACTCTCACCACATCCTCCAACGCCACAATCATCAACCTTGTGTTTCTGGGCTTTTCATGTTGCTCGTAGGCATCTCGCCAGTGACAGGTTTTCAGGTCGATGCTGCTCTAGAAACGGCACGTGTTCTTCTCACCTACACAACTAGAGTTTCCACCTTCGTGCTCTTTCATCTTTATTGTGAAGATGTCTTCATCTCTGTTCCGTTGGTCACACACAGACGTGGACGACTTCACTCTTCACCAATGTTTGAAGGACTTTTCACAGAGGTTGAACTCAACACCTGAGGTGAAGGTCAAACAGACTTGGACCAAAGATTTATAATCATTGAACTGGTGAAATTCAAACACCTGCAGCTCTTTACTGTATATTTTAAATTCTGCTACAAATGTATGGAATGATTATTAACATTATCTGATAATATCAGCCAACAGTTGAATCATTATTTTTCCTCTGACAAAGAAAACCTGATAAATCACAGCACAGCCTGAAAAAAAAGTTCTGAAGTGAACGTGAAACTATTATCACAGTGTCAGGTGGAAACAGCTGCACAGAACAGTTCTGATTTGGAGAGAGAGAAGAATGAAGTCCATCAGATCTTCTTCTCCAGACCTTTGAAGACACCATGGTCCCATTCAGTCAGTGCCACTTCATTAGCGCTGAGCCTGGAGACTGAGCTCCAGCTGTAAGGCACTCTCTCAGATCACTGCTCCACTGCACTGGTACCTGGCTGCACTACAGTCATTTGAATAAAGTGGATCAGTTAATATGAGCCTCAGGAAAAATGATCTGAAGTTTGTACCAGGGGACGAGGGTGGATGAAGATGGAGGAGAAGAAAAGGACAAAAAAACCCAGTTCAGTTCAGAGGCTGACGGGACAAACAGTCTGGATCGGACCAGTACCATCAACAACCTGTTTGTCTTTCTATGTTCACCAAACAGACCAGACTGAACATCAGAGAAGACCAGGTTTCCCTCCAGGAACCATGTGTCTCACAGTGAAGAGGTTCACATGAGGTGCAGCTTCTGTGGAAGCCATTCTTCTCACACTGTGTCCTGTACTTCACCCAACCGGACCAGAACTGGACCTTCAGCTCAGCTGAGGAGGACCCTCCTGTCCTCAGATCATCTTAGAGTTTAATCCAGATTAATGAGTAGTTCAAAGCTCTTTGGAGAAAGACCTAAAGTGTCTGAACCTAAAGTTTCATCTGCAAAATAAATGAGTAAAAATCTTACAAAAGTGATAAATTCCATGTTTTTACGAAGTTTTTATAAAGTTCCAAACATTCCCAGTTGTCCAGCGCTCCCTCCTACAGAGTCTACAGAGAAGAAGTTTGATGATCCAACCAGGACCTCCACGCTACAAACCTCAACTTCCTGCAACAAACACCAGCTTTGTGGTGGGAAGAGACACCGTGAGACCAACACTGGTCCAGACCTTCATCCAAACACAGCTGAAATAGAACAGGCCACAAGAAAAATATAGGTTTGATTCTGTAATGTAATAAAATAACAAACCAATGCAACTGAGAAGAAACTGTCAACATAAAGATAAAGACCCACAGAGTTGACCAGTCAACGTCTCCTAATGTTCTCACCACCTCAGACCCCAGGAGAGAGACCTTCTGAAGATTTGTTTCCATGTTTTTCTTTTTCCTAAACAAATTCCTTAAATAGAACCTGGTGGTCCAAACCGTGGTTGGAGGAACAGAGTGGGCTGCAGGCCTGACCATCAAACCTCAGGCTGTTTAAATACAGTTTCATCTCAGCAGCCAAAGGAGGCGCTCACGCTCACGCCACAATTTATGGACGAGATTTCCGTTTGTGTGTGGGAGGGTGTTGAGTGTGAGTATGGACGCTGTCCAACAGCCTGTGTGTGTGTGTGTGTGTGTGTGTGTGTGTGTGTGTGCACAGACGTGAGCGTTGGCGTGGGCTCATGTCCAGACGGCAGAGAGATTTTTATGCACAAGAAGATGAGATGTTGTCTCTGTGGAAGAAGAAGAAGAAGAAGAAGACAAGGCAGGAGGAGGAGCTACCATCATGACGTAGAGGGGGCGTGGCCAACCTGCTATTGTTAATGAATAAGATCACCTTCAGCAGCAACGTCAGCAGGTAGAGGTCAGTGTTTCTCACCTGTTTTAATCTGTAACTAATGCAAACGATGGGATTATTAATCTGGACAAATGTCCAATAAAAAAGTCCAACAGTCAAAGTGAAACTGTCTCTTCAGTCAGTGTGTGTTTCAGTCCAGTTTCAGTTCTTCTGCACTAGGCTCTGGTAGAACCTGTGGTTTGTGGTCATGGTGCGTCAAACCCAGAGAGCTGCTCCGACCAGGACCAGGACTGGGATTAAGGCATTTCAGGGATTAGCAGAACAACAGACTGAACAGTTAGAACAAGGACAAACAGGACATTGTTTCCAAAAAAACAACAATGTTTCCTATTATGGAGGAATGAAAGTCTGAGCAACAAAGAGCGTCAGTCTGAGGAACCGTCCGTCGGCTGGTTGGACGGGAGGAGAACACACACAACAAGGAACCATAACAACAACAACAACAACAACAACAATAATAATAATAGATCTACATTTATCTGATACTTTTATCCTCAGAAACTTCAAGAGGACGACCGTCATCATCAATGTTGTAGTTCAACTTCAACTTCAACTTCAACTTTGTTTTTAGTTCCAAATCATAACAACTCTCATCTCAAGGTCCTCTGGGAATCGAACCCATGACTCTCTGCTGGTCCATCTGTGGATGAACAGGATGAAGATCTCACCTGCCTCCAATACAGACGAAATATCAGGGAATGATATTTGGTTCCTGTTCCTTTTCATTTTCAGGAGAGAATTAATGTAGCGTCAGTAACGTCAGCGTCAGCAGGGAGTGAAACCAACACCTTATCACAGTCGGAGCAGGAACCCAACCCCTCTGGTGTTTCCCAGAAGATAAAGACCATAAAACCAGGGACGTACGGAGACGGTCTCCATGTCCTGGTCCAGAACACAGACTGGGATCGGAGCGTCAGGAAGAGGACAACCCAGGTGTGAGCTCACTCAGACTCACTGCACCCAGCACCGCCTACGTGTGTGAGATCCATATTTACTGCAAGATGATGAAGAAGACGTGCCGTGATCGGGCCCCGAGCCTTAGTTTGTTCATACCTGCTTTGAACCATGGATGGTTTGTAGATGGACTTGTGTCCAATCTTGTCTCAGTCGCTGGTCCAGCTCAGAGCAGCAGTCAGAGTTTCCATGTGTCCAGGAGAAGACACCAGGCTGATTACAAAGTTCCACTTGGGCCACGAGCCAAGGCCCTGATTAGAGAGAACGTTGCCACAACAACGTTGTCATTCATCGGCCGTAAACACACGGGTATGAAATATGTGGCGTGGGTCAGAGCGAGGACGTGGACGTTAGAGGAAAGGTGAGGAACCTAATCACGGGGCGTCAACACGGTGCATGAAAGGTCAGTGGACAAAGACAGACCCACAGACAGTGAGACTCTGGACCTTGGCTTCCTTTCTAGAACATTCCAGCTGAGAACTCAGTTAAATCACTACTACAAAATAAACTACCAGTCGCTCTGGAGCCTCCGGGGACTGGACTGACTTCAGAAGGTTGTCCTGTCTAATGGAAGACAGGACAACAAGAAGGTAGACCAGGTGGACACCAGAGCCTCATATATAAATATATAAATGTATATGTAGAGTGTATATAGGATGACATCAACAACACAGAATGTATTGTTCCTGTTCTCACTGCACCTTCATTCCACTGTCACCGTCTCCATCGCGTCATGTGACACATGGAGCTTCTGGACAACTATCGTTGTCACGGCGTCTGTTGTTTAAGATAACAGTAAATACCAGCAACACCACGGAGACACAACTAGTTCTTCTACTCTGCACAGGTCACATGACCTGTCACGACCCGTGTTTGACGTGGTTTTGTCACAATAACAAAACAAGTTGGTGACGGAGTAGGTGGAGACTCCAGACCAAGATCCAGTCAAGACCGGTTTTTAATTCTTTAACCACCATCTTAGACAAACGTGGACTTGGCTTGAAATCTCAACAACAACAACATCTGAAAACCACAGAGATAAGCTACGGTTCCACCTTCCTCCAGTCCCTGTTTGGAGACTGGAGTGAAGTGAAGTGGACGACACAGAGACACGGAGTGGAACCAGGAGGGGGCGGGGTTTGAATTACATCCTCATCAATGATTCAGGGCCAGAACATGGACTGGAGACTGAAACTGGAACAACACGCCGCTCCACTGATGGACGTGCAACCAGACACAAACACACAGGGAGGAGGGTCTCAGACCCAGGAGGAGGCGATCAATGATCCGACATATGAGCGCACACACACACACACACACACACACACACACACACACACACACACACACACACACACACACACACACACACACACACACACACACGGAGCAGACAATGATAGACTGTAGTAGGAGACAACGTAGATCTGGGCCGTACAGTGTGGCCCATTAATGTACTGAATTACAGACATGTGGTCAACTGGGTCACTGACAGAGTGGAAGACAGTATGATGGGCTGTGATGGATTAGGGTTTATTGGGTGTGTCCATTCCTCAGGGCTGATAATCCATACTGGACGCTCCACATTGACGTCTTCTCTTGGATCAGATATTCTGGAGCTAACTTCCATTTCCAATATCTGCGGAGAAACCGACACGGGGTTTGCTTTGTTTTGTCCAACAGCACCAACAGTCCAACTCTGTCCTCCGTCACTCGTCAACGGACGTTGTCTCAGAGCTGTTGTGTTTACGGCGCCCGGCGCTCTGCTCTGCTGCGGCTGATCTGAGTCACATGGTGACGGTAATCTGGCCTCAGATTTTGCATCGATCGTTTTGACTTCAGGGCGATCATTCTGTCCTTCACTTACAGGGTTAACGGGGCAGTTGTGGACGTTCACTGCAGAGTCCATGGTGGTTTATTGGTTTACAAGGAGATCATGTTTATCCATCATCTGAAGATCTGACCCCACCGGAGCAGCGAGGCCCCAGGGTGGAGGGGAGTGGGGGGTTGAGACGGTCCAGATTGATGGTGTAGACGGAGGAGCGGTCACGGAGTTCATTACTGGATAGAAAGATTGAAAAAAAAAAAAACAAAAGGTCTTGTGTTTGTTCTGGATTCATTAGAACATCTTCAATCTTGGTGCAACATCTCAGATCTTCTTCTTCAGATGAAGTGGTTTTCAGCATCAAAGGAAACAGGTAGTTGATGTTATCGTAGAAGAACACTTCCTGCAGAGACACAGATGTTCTTGTACCAGTTCAACTGTTTTCTAATTGACAGGAATAAAGAATCTCACTCTATTTGACGGTGTTTCTGTTTCTGAACTCCCTGGTGGAGGATAAGGAAACTGAGAAGGAACCAAGTCAAAGGGTAAGATTTGAAATATTAAGGTGAGGAGGGGCCAGAGGGCTGTAGGGGGGGCTGTAGAGTCCATAAAGTCTGACTGTGCTGCTTCTGTGCAGACGTTGAATCATTAGTCGTCAGTTCACCAGGATAAAATGGTCCAGTGTGAAGAGCCGTTGGCTCCGGGTTGCCAGGTTGTGACTCTGTTTCCAAGTTAAACAGAAGAGACCACAATTTGAAGAGTAACTCTTCTGTCTAGACGACAGTTCCACAGGTTCTCCACCACGTTCTCTACACCTCAGATCAGCTGTGGCTCCGTCACGTGAATGGATTCTCTTCTTCACAGAGTCAGGATTCTTGATCTGAGGCAGGAAAGTGGAGCAGGTCGTGGTGATCAGGCAGTAGAGGCTGAAGTGTGTGAACGTGTGTGTGTGTGTGTGTGTGTGTGTGTGTGTGTGTGTGTATCAGGTCACTGATGATTGGGTCAAAATTGCAGCTCATTTGAACCAATGAGAAGCAGGGAAAAGACTCGACGATGATGTCACTGGATTCAAAGTGAAAAAACAAACTTGTTCTGGTGAAAAACGACTTCATTTTCTGGAAGTCAGAAAGTATCAGAGAAAAAAAAGACAATTTCTCTCCTAGTTCCCAGAACGAAACCAAAAACCAAATCTGACAACTTGAAACCTCAGGGTTTTTTCAGGAGGTCGACATCAAACACTGGGCTGGTCCATATACACGTTCTCACATCCAGAAATAACCCTACTCAGGGCCACCAGGAGGCGCTAGAGTCAGTCCCAATAGACATGGATAGGGCTGGGATTACACCTGCTGACAACAGCTTCATTCATGGACCAAAGTATGGTCAGATATGGTCCAGAAACTTGGACTCATTTCAGACCAATGCTTTTCCTGAGGGTCAGATCAATGAAGCTGAACATGAAGCTGAACATGAAGCTGAACATGAAGCTGCTCTAAGTCAAGGAAACACCTTGTCTTTTCAAGGTGATGCCATCAGAGAAGCAAATGTTCCGTGTTCTACTCCTGTTCCTCCTGCAGGAGAACGTCAAACATGAGGACACAGCCAGAAGATGAATTATTCAAAGTATTGTTAGGAGCAGCAGCAGCAGATGTTCTGGTCCCGGCAGAGTCCAGATCTCACACTGATACACACCAACTACAACCACAGCCTGTTTAGTAAAAAGTCAGATTTTCCACCAAATGTTTCGACTCCACTTCAGTCGCACAACTTTGACTCAAAGACGACAAAATTAACACAGTTTTTCCACAACGCGTCCCAGGGTTTTTAAATAACAACACTGTTCATGGGTTCAACTCCGTCTTCCACCAAGGGCCCCCCCCCTCACTTTACTGACCCAGCTCAGAGGCAACAGGTGTAATTCCAACATCTACCAATACTGACATGGGGGGCAGTGGTGGTCTGAAGGTTAGGGTTTGAGCGCCTGTTGTTATTCATTTATCGTATCATCTGTGTATGAGTTGCTAGTCGGGATCTACGTACTGTCCCATGATTATTAAAATAGATCAATAAAATGAGCTGCAATGCTGCCATCTAGTGGCTTACACTTTCACACATAGTTTCTAGGACATGCATCATTTAACCAGACATTGCATTAGTGATCCTAGATCATCACAGGAATTTGATTCTCATAAATATTTAATAACAATAAAACCAACCTCTAGGGGGCACAAGGCAACGCTTTTTAGTGTCGGTCCAAACCTGGAAAAATAGCAAGTGTTACGTCAGGAAGGACATCTTGGGTAAAAACTTTGGTAAAATCAAATATCTTCAGAAGAAGATGATAGTTTGTCAAAGAAAGTTGGACGGACGTAGAGCCTCGACCGTAAAATTCCCTAAAGTTCAGAGGAAGTGAAACTTTCTCCTTCCTGCGTCGTCCCATTGTCTTCCTGCATCGCTGCGTGAGTTAATGCGACGACACTGACGAGACGAGCTTTAAATGATTCATGTTGTTCAGCACAGGGTGAAACACAACTGTCATGTAAATCATTTATGCAGACGTGTGTGTGTGTGTGAGTGTGACCTTCAAGGGGCCTACAGCATGTAGTTACCTGGGTCAACCACAAGGACAATAAAGTTGTCCTTGACCTTGATTAATAAAGGGTTGGTGACGACGCTGTCGCTGTAAAGAAAACGCTTGTTTTGAGATCTACGAAGGAACTCGCTGCAGAAATAGTTTGGTGATGGAAAATCCTGCTGATGGTTTAACTCCCGCCTCAGAAAACCAGGCCATAATAGCGTGCACGCCGTCTGACCCACTTCCTGGGTCGGTAATCTCTCCCTCCTAAAGTCCATCACCCGTCAGAGGGAAAGCCTGACCGGGAGCAGAGTTCCAAATCTCCTCAGACACAGCGGGGAGGGAACGCGCTGCTAAACTGTGTCAACATTTACCGCAGCTGCAGGAAGATAAACACAAACACCGCCCAGGACTCACCACCAGGGGTTCAACGTGTGAACAAACACGGGACGCGGTGTTTGGAATCTCAAGATTCAGACACACAATCAGCCAGGAGATGTTAAACACCATCTGCTGGAACCATGAGAATCACAACTCTCATCTCCCACCGTCCAGTAAATGCACCATAAAAATCACGTCGTGCACAGAGTTCAGTCACGCCCCAGTCTAAAGAGCAGCCATCACAACAAACCACCACCACACACTGCACCACCGCTCTGCCTGTCTGTGCTGAGCACATGATGTTCCGCTGCACTGCTATGGCCAACCTGGATATAAACAAAGGTAAACATTCTCACAGGTTAGAAACTGCTACGTTAACAATACATCATCATTAACCATCATTAGTCAACAGGACAAAAACATACAATTTTACACATTTAATTCAATTAATCGGGGATGACAAAAATGTAGAAATTAAGAAGTGAATTTTCATCTTCTCCCAACAGTCGTTCATGAATGTATTTTCAGAATAAAGTCCTTCGATAGAAGAAAAGAATGAGAGCAAAGGACGGTCCCATTTCTACTGTAGTTGGAAACTATGGAGAAAACAAGAAAGTCTTCAAAGATGTAAGAAGGTTAATCAGACAAATCACAGAAAGATTGTTCTTTACCAGGTCAATAACTTGGTCTTTGTTTTTAACATTAATTATTTCATTGTTCTTTTTATTTCATTTATTTATTTTTGCAGAATTTGAATATTTAACTGCCACTAATTTGAAGGTAAATTTAATCACTCATTTTGTGATGAAATGAAATCATTTTGTTAACGAGTAAATCTGATTAATCAACAGTGTCATCAAAGTCTACGTCCACATCAGAGTCTCTGCTGCAGCATCCGGTCCAGACTGAGCTCCAGAGACCTGAGCGCGTGTGTGTGTGTGTGTGTGTGTGTGTGTGTGTCGGCAGCCCCGAGTCTCCATTAAGACATCAACCAGCCCCCCACCCCCGAGACCAAACCCCCGGCCCCTGTACTACTAACACCATCCACTCCAGTTTCCTTGTGGTAATGGAGACTCTGAACACACCGCTCTGCCATGCAAACGTAAAAACGACATTTATGGTGCACTACCCCCCACCACCACCACCTCACCCCACACCCCCCCCCCCCCCCTCCTCCCCCCCCCT
>JAFBJS010002714.1:140831-236187 GCA_016785265.1 Paraplagusia blochii | reverse complement strand
AATCCATTAAAAAAACACCCACCCCCCCCCCCCCCCCCCCCCGAGACCAAACCCCCGGCCCCTGTACTACTAACACCATCCACTCCAGTTTCCTTGTGGTAATGGAGACTCTGAACACACCGCTCTGCCACGCAAACGTAAAAACGACATTTATGGTGCACTACCCCCCACCACCACCACCTCACCCCACACCCCTCCTCCCTCCTTCCTCCTCCCTCTTCACCAGGCAATTTACACTATGTCTTGACTCCATGTATAGGACTGTGAGAATGTTGGCTTTAAATAGATTGAGCAAAAATATATTAAGGACTATTCATCCTTCCTTCCTTCCTTCCTTCCTTCCTTCCAACAGCACAGCACTGTTTTAGGAACTTCTCTGATCCAGGAACCTCCAGGATCCAGGTCCACGAAGGCACCACCATCTCAGGGAACTGACGTAGCTGAGATGATTCATTTCAGCTACGTCTATGGTGCAACAACAGGAGACTTTTATGTCCAGGAGAACAATCCAGTCTTGTCAGACCTGACGAGACTGGATGGAGCGTCTGGAGATTCTGGATCATCTGACGGAGGGAAAATAAACTAGAACTACAACAGAACCTTTCAGGGAGCGCCACGCCATGACGTCCAATCAGCAACAACTTTGTCCAAAAGTTAATAAGAAATGTTTGCAAACACACACACACACACAGGTGTTTTTGAGGAGGGGGTCCACATCAGGTTTAGCTTGAAGGTACCACATAGTGCCTTAAAAAACAGTGTCTGCCACAGAAGCAGAGGGTCCTGGGTTCGATCCCCAGGTGAACCACGTGGTAATCCTGCTGCTGTGTGTTGATTTGATTTATTTGGTTTTTACTCATGTTCTTATGAAGGTTTTATGAATGTTTTTTGGTTCATATCCAAAAACCTCTGACTGCAGGTTGGAAACCAATCAACAAATCACATCTGCAAGTTGTCGTGATAACAATGTCACGATAAAACAGCCACCTCAGCATTCATTCTCTGATTAATCATCACACTCACACGAGGACAAAGAGGAAGAGACGCTCAGGGCGTTCTGGTAAATCAGATGGAGAAGATACCAGTCTGCCACAGAGGAAGTGGGTCAGATCTCTATCAACACCAAACACCTGATCCATCATTGCTCACCGTGGCCTGACGGGGCACCAGGAGGCACCAGAGGGGGGTTCATGGACGGGGACGGTCAATAAATGGTCATCAGGCGTCAGAAATGGGCCACGCATTCACCTCACGCCTTATCAGGCAATGTTCCCTTTACTCACACAATCCCACCCCCACCGTGAGAGTTTGGCCTGCAGAGACTGGAAGTGATGTAAACTAATACCTGCATCTTTAAGTCACACACACACACACACACACACACACACAGTGGATCGTGCAGCTATTCTTGTAAAGGCTCCAGTCAGAGACTTCCAGTCATATTCAGCTTCACCAAAGTTCAAAGTTCAGAGGATGGAATAGAAAGAAGAAAAAAACTTGATGAGAATCAGAGCAGACCAACAAGGACACAGAACATCGTCTTCGTCCCAACATCCATGGACCATTGGAACATTTGTATAAATGAAAAAAAACCCACGACAGACCAACAAACAGAAACCTCCCAAAGTATCTGTAATGAAATAATGATGTTGACAACCTCCAACAGCTCTGTTTGTCTTATTTTAGTCCTAAGAACTCTCTGCTGCCACCTAGCAGAGGAGAATCAGTCTGTCATGCAGACAAACATCTGGTTACAGTTCACGTCTTCATTCCCGATCCACGGTCTTTGACCAGAAACCAGTCATGTCTTCAAATAGTCAATTACCAGGACAAAAACACTTGGTCTCATTCTCTCATCTCAGACGTGAATAAACCTGTGGCTCTCGACCACAATTGGTTCTAAAATTGGACACAGTCCAGACTCTGGAGCCCTGGACTAAAATAAAAGTCCTGCAAAATTATTTTATCCTTTTTCTACACCAATGGAATCGCGATGGAGGACCGGACTACAAAGCTGAGCGGGCCTCCTCCGGCCCTCGAGCCTTAGTTTGCTGATTAGATCCAGTCTTTATGAGACCACAGTGTCAGCCCACGGAACCTGTGATTTCCACTAAGACCGTCACTGTGCGCGTGCGCAGCTGCTGCATCAGCAGTGGCAGCCACGGTGCTGTACCGTACGTGGCTCCGCTGTGATGACTAACTTGGAGTCTGTAGACCGAGCTCCAGCCGCTGACACGGAACCAACTTCTAGGACAAAGAGGAGCCGATGAATGGAGAGGCCAGCGCTGCGTTAGCACAGCGACACCGCTGTCCGGCCGCTGTCACTGCCACTGTTTTACCTTCTGCTAAATGACACACAATTAGAACCGAGCCCCAGTACTCACTGTGAGGTGTCGGCTCCGTCGCTCGGTGGTCCGGTGGTCCCCGGGGCTCGGTCTCCTCTCCCTCCAACTTGGTGCTGTTAGCAGAGCGGGCTAACCCTAACCCTAACCCTCCGTCCACCGGCTCCACTCCGGCTCCGTCCCTGATTCCTTCTCCCTCGGGCTTTTCCTTCTGCCCCGCACACGTCACACGGACACGGGATGATGGGATGTTTTTATTGTGATTCAAGGCGTTTGTATCCGCGCTCTGCTCCAGCTGCAGCAGCCGGGAGTCGGTGTCCACGGAGCGGCGGAGTCGAGTCTTCTTCACCGACTCTCTCTCTCACTTCGCTCCTTTGTTGTGAGCATCTCAGCGTAAACACTGGAGCCGACGGTGCCGAGCGAGGGGCGGAGCTTAGAGCACAAACACACACACATGCTGACACACTGGAGAGGCCGCAAGGGCTTCTGGGACCTGGAGTTTTGCCGGGAAAAAGGTGTCTCCCTGTTCTGATCGGTTAAAAAAAATTCCCGGGCATTTTTTTTATTGACGACTGTAAACACGGAAGTGAAGGAAGAACAACAACGATTTGTGTATTTAACTATTAACTTATTATTACTATCGATTTACGTTCATTCATTCATGTGTTTAGAGACAGACACACAGACACACAGACAGACAGACAGACAGACACACAGACAGATAGATAGACAGAGTCATAGACTGAGTAAAGTTTGTATTATACCCACATTTGCACATATGCATATATATATATATATATATATATATACACACAGTATATGTATATATATATATATATATATATATAATGAATATTATGAATGATTCATAAACACTTGAAGAAGAATCAGGAACCAGACCAGAGGACTAAAACCCCCAAAAAGGAGACATGTCCTTTGAAGTGGTCCACGACCTTCTTTAAACTGTTGCTGGTTGATGTTTGTGGTTGTTCTGTTTTTATTAGTGGTGAATTATTTATTTAAAGGATTTCAACAGTTTTATTTCCTTCTTCTCTCAGTCGTGTGGAGACCAGCGGTGGATTCAACTCTTCTCAAAGAACTCCTTCTATCTTAACAACGTATTCACACTCTCAGCCTCTTCTTCTTCTTCCTTGATGAGTTTTTTAATAAATGTAAAGACTTTGGCCCAGTGTGAGGTTTGTGTGAGTTTGACACCTGTGTTTTGGTTGAAACACAAAGTGCTGCAGTTAAAACAGCTGTGAAATTAAAGCTGTATATATTAAATATTAATATATTAATATTAAATAAATATCAGCCACTCAGCAGCAGAGTGGGTTAGGATGGAGGATGGATGGATGGATGTCTCATGGAGGCAGGAACAGGAACTGGACAACAGACTCAGATTTCACTTGAACTTCAAGGTCAAACCTTCAGATCTCTCCTGTCAGGAACAAAGTGTTTTCATTCGACTGACATGAACTCATCTTGACGACGGTGATGCCTTCAGGGGCCGCTCTGCTTCACCCACTCCTCCTGAAACTTTGATGAGATTCGGTGAGTTTCAGCCTCGGCCTCAGAGGAAGCTTCACGCTCAACGTAGCGCAGATGTTTGGTTTATGTAAAAGTCTTTCAGTCGATAAAGTTTGCTCCAAATCAAAGGTGAACGGAAAGAAGAGACGAGTTGAACTAACTCTCTAAACTTTGATAGTTTGGTTTCCATCCAGTATAAAGTCAGGTGTCAGAGGATGGTTTCCATCCAACAACCTCTGGGTCATGGGCCCAGCACCAGCCCACTGCTCCACTCTGCTGTGGGTCAAACTGGTATCAAACAGGTCTCACAGAACAAACAGGCTTTATTTTCTATTAGACTTGGAAATGGAGAAAACGACTAAGAGGCAGATCAATCAAAATAATCAAAAATAATGTCATGTATGAGAACTTGGTTCATCGGTGTGTGATTCTAAAACCCTCACCACCTTGAACCTGAAGATGCAGCGGTCAGTGGGCGCCACAAGTTGGAACAACCTGAAAGAAGACACTGCTTTAAGGAAATTGACTGGAGAAACTTAAGAGAGAGAGAGAGAGACGGAGAGAGAGAGTTTGTCTGCACAGAAACACACACACACACACACTCTTGTGCAAGCCTTGCATAATCTTTGCACACATTTGGATCTGTGTTTAAATCCTCCTGTTTACATCGTCGTGGTAACAGCAGCCACAGATCTGCTGAAAGATCCTGGGCCTGAGAGCAGCAGAAACAGCAACAACAGCAGCAGCAACAGTAACAGCAGCAACAGCAGCAGCAACAGTAACAGCAACAGCAGCAGCAGCAACAGTAACAGCAGCAACAGTAACAGCAACAGTAACAGCAACAGCAGCAGAGATGAGGAAACCCTTCAGGTTGTGACCCAAACTGATGTTCTGAACTTCTTATCTCCTAATGTTCCTCATCTTTAATAATTGTAAGATTCCCAGCCCTGGTTCTGTCAGGACCTGGACTCAGCAGCTGGTCTCTGGCCCAGAGCGTCTGCAGCAGAGTTTCATCTCTGAAACATCAACACAGAACAATCAGTGTGTTTTCACAACAGTTTAAAGGCTCAGTGCTCAGATGACTGCAGCCTGTGTGTGTGTGTGTGTGTGATATAACACAGAGCTGCTACTGACAGAGTCTGAGGTCAGGACCTCGGGGCGGGTCAGCCTGTTCAACAACTCCAGGACTCTTTCAAGAACAAACACTGTCACTGCAGGTAAGGACTCAGTTCAGAGTTCTGGACCACAGGACTGAATCCTTCGTCTGGACTCAGGTCCAAACGTCTCCTGACTGAGATGGGAAGAGTTCTGACTCCCAACTCAACGACAGGACGTTTATGAAGCAAAAACCAGAACTGGATTCTGCTTCATTCTTGAATTACACCATGAAATGTCCTTTAAATAAAACTATTTACTGTAATTTTCCAGGGAGAGATAAACATGAAGAGCAACGGAAATGAGGATTTCTGGAAGAAATGGACCAAACAACAAAGTTAAAAATATATATATATATATATATATAATAATCATAATAAATAACAGCTACTTATAAAAGTACTGATGGAAATGTTCAGTGGTGGAAGAAGGTTTTCAGATTTTAACGAAAGGTTTCAGAAAAGTGGAGACTTTATTTCCACTGCTGTACGCAGTAGGAATCTAGACAGAAGGTCAGCATTAAATACTATTAAATATACATTTGCAGAGTTTGTTGTCTGAATATGTATTGAATATTTATAAATTCCATAATTTAAATAAGAAAGAATTCGTTTTCCTTCAACTGGAGACAGATGAAGAACTTTGAGTCCAAACTTAAACCCATCCAGGTGTCACAGGTGGCCCCCAGACCAGACTGTGAACACACTGCTCTGCTAAACTGAAGTCCTTTCCGTGAGTCCGACGCCGGGGTCTGAGAGGACGTGTGCACTTGTTCCATGCGATGCTGCCTTTGGACCGGCGTCAAAGCGAGCGGCGGCCTGACGGCGAGGGCAGACTGTTCCTGCAGTGGCGTCCGCTCTCTGTTGTTGTTGTGTGATAAGAGCAAAACATAGCAACAGCTGTGTGGGGAGTCAGGAGGAGTCAGGAGGAGTCAGGAGGAGTCAGGAGGAGTCAGGAGGAGTCAGGAGCGGAGTGACAGGATTCTGTGATACAAACATGCTGTGCTCATGCGTAGCCAAATATTAAATAACACAAGTGTCCCGTGTTTGAGGGGCCGCGCTGAGCACTGTTGACCTGCTGCCATGGCGACAGTTACCAAGCTGGATAATGTTTACACAATGTTAAACATATCACAAAGCAGACACACACACACACACACTCAGGGCGGAGCAGATGAATCAAACTGAGTGAGTGAGTGAGTGTGAAGTGTTTTTTTGTTCTCTGTAAAAACTTGTTGCCTGAACAAAGTCGACTTCTTTGAGTCGCGTCGTACGCTGTGCTAACCTTTAGCTTCGCTCTGGCAACTTCTAGCTGTTCAAACTGAGTTGAAAACTGTGCACCAACAAGTTTGTTGCTAATGGTGTCAAACTGATTATCACTTAGTAGAGAGAGAGGGGTGGAACAGGAAGATCTCCACACAGTTGCCCTTGAAGGTTCTTGTTCTGCAAAGTTCTAGAGAACATCCTTTGTTCTCCCTCAGTGAAAAGACCTGGAGTCTGCAGAGAAGGTAGAGAGAGGGTCCATCTGACCACTGACCAGGAGAATGACACTGTGATTGGACTAGAAGATGCAGGTGGAGATGGGTTCTGGTTCCTGGTTACTCATGTTGTGGACACTGTGTGTGTGTGTGTGTGTGTGAGGTCACCTCATGTTCTATATGATGTGGACTGTACATTCATTCAAGGTCGTACGTGTGTGTGTGTGTGTGTGTGTGCAGTAATACACTCCAGATGTTGACTCAACACATGGTAACCAGATTTCTTCATCATGGCCCAGAAGAACCGACTGTTCCTCCTGCAGAACTTTCCAATCTCCAACATCTGGGTGTGATTGTCAGGACACACCAACGTGGGCTGCAGCCCAGACTCTGGAGACTGGGAAACTCTGGATGCAGGTTGGTTGTCTCAGTCCAGTCCAGTCCAGTCCAGTCCACCATCTCAGTCTCCATTGTCTTCTTGAACTAGGACAGTGTTTCCAACCAAATGCATCACAGGAAAGTTGCAAAATAATTACAATTAATCAGGATTAATTGTTCAAACTGCTGTAGACCCAGACCCAGACCACCCAACCACAGAAACCCTGGTGCCTCCTCCCAAACCTCTGAAACCTCCTGATCTCCTTCCATCAATCAGACTGTTGGGATTGAGAACAGAAGACAAGACACAAGGGTGGAAATCATCAACGGTGTGAAGCAGCGTCTTCACACACTGACCACCCAGGGTCCACTGACCATGACTTTAGTTACCTCTGGGAACAGAGGAACGTTCTTGGTGATTCCAGTCGATGACACAGTGACAACCAAGGTCTGGAGCTGTTCCTGATCATTGTAACCACACCTACAGAATCAGGGAGGATTGTGGGAAAAGCTCATGGTTTCGTCTGTGAGACCAAATCTCCTGCCTCAGTTATTGTAACCTTCAGAGTTTGAACATGATTTAGTGGCGCCTCCATCTGGTCCGTATTTCCACCCACCGTTTTACAGCCCGTCGTGTAATTACGTTTCGCCGAATTTCCTTCCTTTTTCTTACAAAAAATTATCAAGTCGTTTATTGTAGCTTGAAATTAAGGCTGGCTTCAAATGACTGTGTTTCCAGCCAATGCTGAGGAAGTGAACACACACGGCGTGAACGCAGCAATAAAGCTCAAAGTGAGGGATGAGGTCATTGTCCTCCACCGGGGAGAAGATCATCGAAAACAAGACTGGGAATAACATCCAACCAGGCAGATAATGGGAATAAAAATGAGTTCGTACAAAAAGGAGAAAGATTGGATTAAAAAGTCAGCTTTGAATAAAACGGCCACATGACGTCAAAGAGACAACGAAACAGTTTGTTAGAAAAATTAAGTCGATAAAACTGAACTTAGAGCAAAAAAATAAACCAATAAAAAAGAGAAAGTAAAGCAAAGTAAGTCATAAAGGAAGCTGAGCAGAAATATATCCAAAAATAATTTTGTCCACGATAACATTTTTGTCGTGCAAAGACCCGTCCACGGGCCATACTTTGAACACCGCCTATTCACACTGCATTAACCAACAGTTTGTTTTTTTCCTTTGTGTCTGTGGGATTAACAGCTGTGAGGAAACAGTGGAGACGTTGGAACGATCGGAGTTTACAGTAGACACACCCACCCCACACACACTCACCATGGTCAGGTTCAAACAGTCACACCAGGATCCACAGAAGACAGGCATCAGGGTCGTCCTCATACCGTCCTCAGCCTCACGGTCTCCGCAGCAACCAGCAACACAACCATGAAAGCAAATCTGATGTCATCACATAAATCTGTCGTCCACGGCCTGAGGCTGTTCTTCTAACCACAGGAATTATGGGGGATTTTTTCAAACTTTTGTCTCGATGAAAATCTGGCAGTGAAGTCAAACAACAGGAGAGAGGGAGGAGAACCTGGGAGAAAGGGAGGAGAACCTAAGAGAGAGAAGGAGGAGGAGAACCTATGATGGAGGAAGGAGAACCTGCAGCAGTTGGACGGATGGCTGGAGGTTGATGAAGAGAACGTCAGTGAAGCGCGTCTGTTCTCACAGCTTCTACACATGTCTCAGCACAGGAGCGTGAAAACAGTTCCTCAGCTGACCTTCAGAGATGGATCTGCCAAGATGAAGCTGTAAAACTCCTCCTCATCCTCCATCTGTGTGGATACAGCTCTCACCTGCAGGGGGAGACATTCCAGGATGAGAAGCTGCTTTAATTTAAGAAATTGGACAATTAGAATTAGAGTCTCTGAGATGTTAGAACTGGGTCCACTGACCTGGCAGATGTCTTTTAAGTCTCCTTCATAATAAAAGCCTTGTGTGACGATTCACTAATTGACACATTATTTGTACTTTAACCAGCAATAATATCAGCAGTTGTACCAGCCTCCAATTCAAGAACCAAACACTGACCTCATCTCTACCATAATAGTGACTGAAAGTAGGAGGTCATTCTATAGAACTGAACAGAATAGAACTTTACTGCCTTTACTGTCAGCGCAAAAAAGAACCAACAAAAAACCAGCAGCTCCATCATGCAAATAAAGGACATTAAATAGATTAAAATAAGTCAATATTTTGACTCAAGCTGAAAATATACATTGGATACAGTGGATCAGATCAGATCAGATCAGATCAGATCAGATCAGATCAGATCAGCACCAGATCAGAGAGACGTGAACCTGTCGTCAGCCCAGGATCCAGGAACCATGTGACGGACATTATACAACAATGACACAAATACAAAATACTTTTCATATGTGGTTATATACACAGTATATTCTTGTTTTTCTATGCAGTTAACACTTATAATCATTAAAAAAGACAAATTGACACCAGGCAGATCATTAGAGGATCACATGACTCATGTCTCTGACGACTGACAATCACTTCAACTCCTCCACAGTAAATATAAGGACCAAGCACTGACTGCAGTTTCTCTAGCACCTGCTGGTAACACACTGATCACAGAGGACGGAACAAAAATGTCCACAGTGGTCCAACAGCAGGGACGTCGGATAATGTCGATAAAATCGACCAAATATCATTAGAAATACGTGATGTTGGTGAGATTGTTGTCAATGTTTCCTCTGAAAATGAAAATCCAACAAGACAACGCCTGGATTTTCCCAAATTTACTGGAATCACATCCAGGGTTGAGATGTTGACCTCAGTTTTGGGTCAAACATCAGGGGTACAAACACCTGTGCTTGGACTTTATCAGCAAAATCAAGACTGATATGAATGAGGCTTTAAACAGACGGGAATCAAACCAACTTCCTGACAATAACAACAGTTTGGTCGTTTCCTGCAGCCACCAATTAAAAACCTCTTCACATTTGTTGAGTTTACACTAAAAACCAAACATTTATTTGAAGGTTTGAGATCTTTTCTGTTGTCAATGTCACCGACATCGGCCTTGGTGTCACGGGTCGATCTGACGTCCAAACTGTAGCTGAGCTTCTTACCATCAAGGCACAAAAGAATGAAAAGTAAAACCAAAAAACAAAAAATGAATATCATACAAACCCTGTGATTTGGCACTAATTAAAAACATCAATGATGTGATCAGAGACTCCTGATGGTCTGGCACCAGTTTCCTTCTTTCTGACCCTGTCTGAGCCACGACCCTCCATTTGAACAACACTGACGCGAAATGAGCCTCAACAGATTATGAATTAGCAGTAGGGAAGTCCGATATATATCGGTCCACCGATAAATATCGGGCCAATATCAGCATTATTGTTAATGGGATCACATCGGTATCAGTTTGTTTCCTCCGATATTCAAAAACTGATGCTGCATCAATGAGAAGAGTCGTTAACATTGTGACGATGCTGAAATGTCTTGGTTTTTACTCTTATTCTGCAGCTGTTTTTTATCTGAGCTCATTTATATTGACTGTTGTTGTTTATAATCTAAGTCCTTCTGTCCAACACTGGACATTTCTTCTTCACATCAAAGAATCATAGGACTGTTTCAGAAAAAAATGGTCATTTTTCTATAACTTATATTGAAGTAGTTTGTTTATGTTGTACAGTTATTTATAGAATGTATTTAGTCTGGTATCACAATCAGGGGAAATCAGCTGCAAATATCGGTATCGGAATATTGGTTAATATCGGTATCGGTAAATGTTATATGGGACATCCCTAATTAGCAGTGAACGTGAAACAAAACAAGTAGTGACCCTGAGGTGAGAGTGTGTGTGTGTGTGTGTGTGGATTCAAGATGCTGCAAAAGTCTTAGGCAGGTGAACACGTTAAACTTTTTTTCTCATTACTTCAGAGCCAGAGTGGAGCGGCTGCTGGTTTGATTCCACACTAGTGAACAGTCAGGCTGAAAACAATTCTTTTTCTTCCCCATCTAAAGTAAATACTGACAGAACCAGAACTTTATTCTGGTCCTGTCTCAGGTGACTGGCCCATGGGTCGGGCTCCTGTGTGAAGTGATGCACGACTCTGTGTGTGAGTGTGTGTCTGCCTGAGACCTTTGCACGATGGCGAGAACCTGCAGCTACAAACAGAACCAAACGTGCAGCAGTGGTGGACGACAGGACAAAGATCCTGAAGTGTCTCTGTACTGAGACACCTTCAAAGTCAGTGTTCAGGCTTAGAGGACACCGATATGATGATGGTCCACAGACACAGGGTCCAAAGGCTGAGGGTTTCACAGACTGAAGGTCCAGGCGAAGATGGTATTTGTCTCAGCAGTTTGGAAGTTCACTTCCTCAGCTTCAGGATGACTGTGGCCAAGACCAGGAAGAAGGTGTTCCAGCCCAGGGTGACGGCGAAGCCTCGCCACACCATCATTCGGGACAAGCCCCAACCTGTGGACACAGGACATGAGGACAGAGTCGGTCACCAAGTCAACCAACTTCTCCCAACAGTTTTCACTAACTGTGTTTTTTTTTAGAGATAAATATAAAATAAAGTTGTTGGGTTGAAAACACCAGGATAAAGTGTGAGGGAAAATTCTACGACTGACTGAGGAAACAGATCCTGGACTTCCTCCTGAGTGTCAGGTTCCATGAGGTCCAGTGATGAGGGCGGAGAAGAAAACTCCAAGAAGCTGCTGATGAATGATTTACAACTGATGGTTCTCTTATATAAACTGTCAGGTTTTCCCTGTGCGTCAGACCGACCAATGGCTGCGCAGGAAACACCAGGAGCCACAGGTGAGTTGTGTAACGCAGGTGTGTTGTTTACCTCGGTACATGATACAACGCAGCGCCTCGGAGGCGTAGGTCTGAGGCAGAGCCAGGCTGAGGTAACGCAGCGGATACGGGATACACTCCACAGGCCAGATGATCCCTGCAGGTCAGGACAGAGGACAGACGCAGAGACATTGGACCATTGGACCGACTCTGGTGCTTTGGTTTCTGAACTGAGGTTTGGTGTTTGAAGAAAAGACAATTTACAACAATTTCAAAGATGATTAATCAACTCATTGATTGACAACAGTTTCATCAACTTCAGTCATGATAAAATCGTCCAATATTGTTTTTTTTGCCAATTCCGATCATTTCCAACATTTAAATTCCGATCAACCGTTAACAATATAAGGCGGCTCATATTTATTTATTAGTCAAAAAACACAACAGTAGTGAGCTGCAATGCTGCCATCTAGTGACTTTCAGTTTAACGTACCGTTGTATATCAATTTGGTTTCCATGATGATTGGGCCGATATCATCAGACAGCCCCAGTTATAAGGGTTAAAATGTGACTTCACATTGATTGGACACTGAAGGTCTGAGGTTTTACCGCTGATGATGAGGTTTGGGTAGAAGACGCCAAGTGCGGCCTGGTTGGCGTTCTGCTCGTCGTCTATGGCGGAGGAGATGACGAGGCCGAAGGAGATGCCGGTGATTCCCTGGAGGACGATGAGGATGATGACCAGGACCAGGGAACCTTTGATTGGCATCTGCAGAGAAGGAGATGAGGAAGGTGGAGAAAAATGTCAAGTTCAGAAGATGATGAACCAGAAGAAAAGAAGAACTACTGTATGGAAAACCTCAGGTAGGTCGGTGTGTGTGTGTGTCATCTCCCCTGACAACTTGCAAAAATAGACGTGCAGCGTGAGGTCACATGACCACTCAGTTACCACAGCAATCCAAGTGGTTGTCGTGGCGATTGCTCAGTGATTCCTGGATACGACCAACGCAGGGAGAGATTTATGGAGTGGTGGTCTGTGTGGACCACAGCAGTCTCTTAATTAACACACTCTTCTGGTCACTAACCTGACTGGACGACCAACAAACTTGTCCCTTGACCAGTTAATGAACTATTTTAACCTGGTGACCTGTGACCTCCAAACACTGTTGTCACCACCAGGTCTCATCAAGAGATGTTTGATATTGACCTTTATTATAGTGTAGAAGTTTAGAACCAGTCACTGTTTCCACAAGTCTTCTTCAGAAGAATGAGGGTCTGTCTGGTCTTCATCTACACTTGGTCTCCAAACTAGGATTTCTTCAACCAACAATTATTCCGGCATTTGGAAAAACAACTTTGCTGCTATTTGAACCAAACCAATCTGTGAGGAAGGACTAAGTAACGAGTGCTCATCCCAACCTCACTCTTCAGATGATCTGAGATCCCAGACCTAATTTCACCAGTTTAGGACCAGGTTCAAGTCTCTTCATCAAGACCTCTATATTTTGGACAAGATTCACTGTAGGGACACCAGGTTGTCCCTTTGTATCCTCAGTGTAGCACAGAGCTTTCCTCCGAGGAGACAGTTGCTCTGTTTGCTGTTTATCAGTGTCACTGCCAGGAGCACGAACCTCAAAGACCAGCAGAATGAAGAGGAGCAGCAGGATGATCTGGACGCTGATGACCAACAGCTGAGAGAAGAGATGAGCCAGCATGGTCTCCATGGAGCTCACACCTGCAGCAGGGCCACAAACACAGGACACAGTGTGAGAAGGTTCATGGTCAGAGAACCTCCTGACTTATTCTTCATCTGTGAACACTTGTGTCCGTGTTCAGGGTCAGAGGAGCCAGTCTGGGGTTATCGCGTTGCGCCCTCTGCTGGTGACACCGCAGATATCACTATGACTGTGACATAACTACATATCTAAAAATAGCTTCAGTGGAAACGGTTCTAAATAATTAAGATCACCATCAGGCTGAGAAGGAACATTTGAGATGAGCAGGAATTCAGTCTTTTTATCAGACTAAGAAGCTGCTTATGACCTGGATTAAGAGTTATATATTAAGAGTTTATAATATATATAATATATTTATAGTTTAGATCCTTTGGACAGAGGTAGTTCTGTCAGACTCACCTGCGACCCAGCAGCGGTCCAGAAGTCCTTCCTTCCTCTCCAGGACAAAGGACAGAGCTGTCAACCCCACAGCCAGGTAGAAGGTGATGCTGTCCAGGAAGAGGAGCAGAGACAAAGACAAACATCTTTAAACATCAGTACATTGATTTTTTTTATCTCCAATTCCCAGTCCAATCTTCCAGGTGTTGTTTCATTTTCTTTTCCCTTTCTTTGTTCTATGGTCATTCCAACTGTAGATCCCACTGTTCCAAGTTTTGGGAAAATCACTTTTTCAGTCTTTTATGTCACTGACCTGAGAACAGCTCCTGGGGTCACAAACATAGTGAAGTCCATGTCCAGGCTTCCAAAGATGGGTTCCTCAAACTGGAAGTCACACACACAGGAAACCAAGTAAGTAGAAAACATGTTCTTTCGTGTACCACCAGCAGAGGTCGCCCAAGCACCACCAGTTAAAACCACTGACCCCACTGAGAATGTAGATCTGTTCTCACCTTGACTGGCAGTGAGGCCAGGTAGGACATGCTGCCCAGTTTATTCTCCATGAAAGCCTGAGGAGATAAGACATACTTTGGTCTGGTGGATCAACCACAGGACATTGTCCAGAACTTTGAATGGTTTATACCTCAAACGCATCGTGAAGCTTCTTCTGCAGCATGATGGCAATTTGTTGATCTACAAACAAACACATCGGAATCTCACTGTTTTATATTCCAACCTGGAATCATTGTTTCCTTCTCCTTTATGAATCTCAAAGGTCAAAGGTGATCTGTGTCTCACTTGTCAGGTCCAACCAGACGTGCACTGATCCTCCATCAACCACTTCTTTGGAAACGATTCTATGTGTTGCCCTACAGAGAAGACAACAGAGTCATGACCTTTGACCTCTGCCAACATCAAATCCTTCAGCTACAGTCACTGTTGAAATGACTAACATTTATAATAAAACTACAGTATAAGAATTATGTTGCCTAAGAAGAAGAAAAGCAGTGGAGGTTTTTGCCAAATTTGATATTTTACAACGTCCCCTACAGAGTCCATAAGGGCTGAAAGTACAAGTGATAATAATAATAATCATATGTGACTGAAATCACAACCTAGAGATTAAGAAGGAGGAGGAGGAGGAGGAGGAGGAGGAAACATTGTTCCTTTGTTTTTGTTGTTGTTGCTGCTGCTGCTTGTTGTTCAGGCAGCTCTGTCACATGTGCAGCACATGACTCAGTCTGACGGAGCCTTTTGATTGGTCGCTGCTGATCTGTGTGACCTGCTCAGGTGTGTTAGGGACAGGAAGGACCAGACTGTCTACTCACACAACTAACCTTTTACCTCCAGGGCTGAGTCACAACACCCCCACCCATCCTCTCCTTCTTCCTCTCTTGGTCTTCATGATTGTGACAATATAATAATAATAATAACAATTTTTCTCTCACCTTTTTGTCAAATAGCTGGTGAAATTTTTCCCGAAGCCAATGACTCCCCAGTATTCTCCGTTATTGATCCCAGCGAAGGCCTCATCGTGAGACAAAGGCACCTGTGGACAGGTTTGGGTCAAAGCTTTTAGTCACTGCATGAACTATAATCAGAAATTGAGAGAGTGATGAATGAAGAATGGACCTGGTGAACACTGGCGTTGTCCAGGAAGGAGAGGAGACTGAGGCTGAAAGAATTCTGTGAGGTGTCGTTGTTGACGACCGCCACCTGGATTCCCTTTGGATCTGCTCCCACACACAGACAGATGAGGGCGATCTGGATGACGGGCAGCAGGAACTGGAAACACAGGGAGCTGCGGACACACAGGAGACAGAACCAGGCCGTCGGTCTTCAGGCTGGACCGGAACTGTGCAGCTGAGAAGTCGAGGTCATTAAAAATCTGACGAACCCCGGCATCCTCTTCATCCTCACCAGGGTCTTGATTATCAGAGCAGAGATGTTTCTGCCCTTCGGCAGCACGTGTCTGGTCCGGACCTTCCAGTCGGCTGAACCATCAGAACAGAACACACACAGTGGAGAACATGATGAGGAGGTTCACCTTTACATGGTGGCATGTGAGCAAGAAACTGGTGATATTTATTTATTGCCATAAATGTGTGCGTGGGAACTACTAATGGAAATATACAGTATATATTCTTCTGACACAAACCTGAATATTTGGGAAATTCTTCTGTTGTTTTTTTCCCATTCCTAAGAAACGGCCGAGCCTCGTCTTTTCCGCTCCCGAAGGACGGACTGTTCTCCAGTGCAGCGCCCTGTGGACTGGATCCATCAGCGGCGTCCCCCTTATCTGAGGTCTCACACAGTTGCAGAAAGGCGTATTCCAGTGTCTGCAGGAGAAGGTGATGATTGTGTTTGTTGGATATAATCAACCTAAACAACTTCAGAGATGATCCCAGATGTAACACCAACCATGCCTTGAGCCCATCAGTCACTCTGACAGCACATTTAACTACTGGCTTCTTACATGTCCCTCACCATCCTCACATACTTCTCTGCCACTCCTGTCATGCTTCAGTTTATCCTTTACTTGACACAATGTAATGTGTACAACTTTTCTACCAGTAGTCTGCGCTATATTTCTAAACGATCTACGTTTATATTTTCCTGCACTTTTTCTTACAATATATAAACTATATGCTGGAGTAAAACCTATACATTAAGCATCAACTCAATAATATTCTTCTCACTGTGGCACTGTGCTGCTTCATGACCATCTCTGGAGAACCTTCAGCCAACAAGTGTCCATTGCGCATCAGACCGACCTGGAAGAAAAGAACGAATCAAGACGTTGTTGGTCCTCGACCTCAGCACCGGTCAATGTGTTTCACTCATTCTGACCGTGTTTGTTTCAAAGAGAGTTAATCAGAGACTGTGAGTGACTTCATTTTTCATTCTCCAGTCTATTCAACTTCACATTTATTCTTCTATTTAAACAAGAAAATAAACACATTCCTCTGTGGTCCATGGCGCCCCCTGGCTGGGGAAGCAGACATCACACTGTGAAGACCATGGCATTATGTCAGTGTGTCTGTGTTGTTGAGACCTAAACAGCCTCCAGGTTCTTCTGTCATGCAGTGAGGGATGGTTGCTCTCTTTACCTGACATGGTTTCACACTTCAGTAACACTGACTGGTACGGATCGGGTCAGTTCACCTGGATCATGTGACCATAAACAGGAAGTGTCCGAGAGGAACTCAGAAGTTAAAGTCTGTGACTTCCTATCTGTGTGTTTGTCTGACACAGTGAGTGGAAGGTCGTGTCAACTGACGTCCTCTCAGTCCATGAGTCACTGATGAGATGATGAGACTGAAGTAAGACCAGCAGGAAGAACGCTCACCTTAGAACCTTAGAAGTTTCATCATTTCTGGAATATGGAGTAACTCTACATCATAACCTTCTCCTCAAAACCTTTTTCTCCACAGTCAAAAATAGTTTAAACCTAAAATTCCTGTCGTGTGTGTTCTGTGTGTGTGGGTGTGTGTGTGTATAGTTTCATGCTCTCACCACATTGGCCTGCCTGGCTTCCTCGATGTAGTGTGTGGTTATGATGACTGACACCTTCCCCGTTTTCACGATCTCCACCAGATGTTGCCAGATCCTGGTCAGAAGTTAAAGAATAGTGTGAGAAAAGTCTGGAAAACCTCACATTCCCAAGGTTTGATATAAAGATTCTGTAATGACGTAGCTAACCATGTGCAGGTTCTAACTGAAGGAGAAGGTGTAGAGTACAGTAGTCACCTTGGTGTACAGTAAGGTGTAGAGTACAGTAGTCACCTTGGTGTACAGTAAGGTGTAGAGTACAGTAGTCACCTTGTTGTTTTTGTACAGATAAATCAATGAATATTACCAGGAATATGTCAGTATCTGTTGACATTGGACAAGATCAGATCATTGTTATGGCAATAGTTGATATGAAGACCTCTGTACCTCAGGTGTATGTGCATGTGTGTGTGTGTGTGTGCATCCTGGTACAGTACATACTTGGCCCTGAGCACCGGGTCCACTCCCACCGTGGGCTCGTCCAGGATCAGCAGCTCAGGGTTCTGGAGCAGAGCGGCCGCCAGAGACACCCTTCGTCGCTGACCACCACTGCACAGAGAAACCAAACAGGACATGAAGACGAGGAGAAGACCACGAAACGGTGCTGAGTCACATTTTTGATTCTTATACAAAAGACCGGGGCTGGAGGGGTGTGTGTGTGTGTGTGTGTGTGTGTGAAAGCAACAGTGACAAAACCTGCCTGACGACACACAGGAAGAACCAACCGCAGGAGAGAATGATCGTAAAAGTGACAGGAGTGTCAGTGACAAAGACAACCATGACTGTGCACTGTTACATTAACAGTCCATAAATCACTGATGGTCTCGCACTGAGGAAAATGGACTTGGAAGGTGTCAGGTTCTAACCCACACCAGTCTGGTTCAGTGTGATTTGGGTGTCAGTAGTGGAGGATGATGCCCCTGACACCAGGTAATGACACCAGGTAATGGATGAGCAGAAGAAGATGAATGAATGAATGAATGAATGAATGAATGAATGAATGACTGGGTTAGAAGAGACTAAAAACAGACTGGAGTGAAGACGAAGCTCATGAGCAGATGTGTCACAACCAGTGTATTTATTCATAGCTGGGATGTTTCTCATACTCTCTGTAGTAAACACATGTGACAGCCTGAGTGTGTGTGTGTGTGTGTGTGTGTGTGTGTGTGTGTGTGAACTACTACTACTACAACAGAGCAGCTGAGGAGAGGACAAGTGCTGCAACCTCTCAGTGAAATATTTTAGAATAAACATTTAAATATCAGGTCATCGGTCTGATGAACCTTTTTAAAATGTATTTCTTTCCTGTGAATGATGGTTATTTATGGTCAGAAAGAAGAAGTTTAACACAGTTTTCTTTTCATTTAACATCACAATTCAGTGAAAGATTTTTTTCCTCAGTCCCAGACGTTTGCAGTTTATTGCAATATATTGTATTGTTGCCCCCGTATCTCATGAACAAGTGGTTTCACCTGAGGTTTCGGACCAGACTGTTCTTCTGAGGTAGATCCAGGAAGTCGATGAGGAATTCCATCCGTGCCTGAGTTTCTTTAGACGTCAGGCCATGGATTCGACCGTAGAAAGTTAAAGTGTTGCCGATGGTGAACTCATTGTACAGAGCCAGTTCCTGACAGAAACATAAAAATCATTTAAGATGAGCTACACATCTGTCCTGTCTCCACCTGAGACTGTATATACAGACCACAGATTCACCACAAGGTTAGAATCCTGTGTTACTGTTCAGAGGGCAACAAACAACTGGCCCGTCCAGTGGTCCAGGCAGTGAAGACAAGAACAGCAGAAACCAGAAATGCAGCTCAAACCAAAAGAACCAAAATACCTGCGGCATGTATCCCACCATTTTCCCTGGAACATCATGACCAGGAAATGCAGGCGGCTTCCCCAGCACGGTGATGTGGCCCTGTGAGATTTTCAGAGTTCCAACAATGCATTTCAGGAGGGTTGTTTTCCCACATCCACTGGGGCCCAGAAGACCGTAACTGCAACAGCAGCAGAATTGTCCACTTTACTGTAAAGGTTGTCTTGATTTTGGACACATCATGTATTTAAGACAAACCAATAGAAATGTTGTTTACAGCTTATGTTTGTGTAGCAGCTTTTACAGAAGTGGTTTTCAACCTCCAACCATCTGATCTGCTCCATCTGCTACTACACTAACGGTAACAACTGTCATCCATCCATCTGAAGATAAACTGTTTATCTGGGACCTGACAATGATAACAAAAGAGCACTTCACGGAGCTGGTCTGTCTGACAGATCTTATCTGAGATCTTTGTTTTTCCTCAGGTGGATTCTACTTCCTCTTCACACTCAAGGTGTATTTTGACTTTGAGTAGAACTGCAGGAAATCTGGTTCAGATAAAGGTTGACACATAAAAATCAATGAGTGTTGGTTGATCCCTCCCTGTAGATCCCTCTGTGACTGAGAGCAGCAGAGACTATAGTTAGACTGGACAAAAGTGACACTCTCTATATATTTCCATGTCTTCATTATTGAGTAACATGTCCGTCCCATGTGTGGACAACTTTAGGAATTCCAAGACTCTCTCTGACCTTCTCTCACTCAGGAGAGATGAAAGTTTCTGTTGTTTGGGTGTGAGCCTGAGGACGTGGTCAGATGATGACTCAGCAGAAACATGTCTAAAGGTTAAAGAACCAGAGTCACTCACTGGCTCAGAGGTTCATTACACCAGGGATGCCAAACAGTACAGCAGCATCGAACCAACACGGTCATGTCTCCAGAACCCTGGGCTTTCTGTTGGTTCTGACATCTGGCCAGGTGGACCTGCTGTCAGTCCCTCAGTCACCTGATCAGAGATCAGCCGTGAGGAGAAGGAGAACGGGTGTGAAGCGGACGTTAGACTCAACATCTGTTGACTGGAAGTAAAGGCTGATTTATCACATCCACAAAAACTCTTTTATCAAATATGATAAGACTCATCAAGCAGTGGATGGAGGTGAAGCAACACTCATTGTCTGTGTTAATGTTTAACCCAGGCCACTGATAAGGAGTGACAGGATTGAGCACGACCAGAGCCTGACGTGACGTGGTGCAGAGCCTTCACTCACATGAATCCCTGAGGTACGGTCAGGTTCAGGTTACTGAGGACCTTCAGTTTGCCGTAGGAGCGACAAACATCTCTGCACCTGATGGCAGAACCCTCCTGGTCAGCCGGCAGAGGAGCCTCCACATCAGCCGTCATCTTCTCCACATTGGGCTGAAAAGTAGACCCAGAGTTAGAGATTATAATCTGGAGAACAATGTCCAACCTGGGCTGGGGATCAGCACGGTGTTGAAGATTGGCTGCTTTGACTGTAGTTTGATTTAATGATTTCTATAAAATAAAATAAACAAACACAACCAACTGGTTCAGATACTGCACCAGAGTTGACCATGACATTTGATAACAGACAGAGATTTTTAAACTTTTTATAAATTAATACGTTAGTCATGTGGAATAAAAGGAATCATAATAATTATAGCAATGGAAGATTGTGGTACATTTATCATATATAATAAGTCACATCTTTTTTTTTTATCAATCTTTGTAACTAGGATTAGTCAACGTTAAATAACTAGAGTTCTTATGGAGTTCTCACATATACCAGGATTTCCATTCATTCCTTGTTTCATGCCATACATGAACCTGTGGTACTAGAGCAGAGATAAAGTCGAGAGACGACTTGATAACACCAGGAGAAACAATTATAAAGATTTCACCGTCTCTAGGAGTCTGTGTTCACGGACAGAGTTCAGAGTCTGGAGCCAAAGTTAAGAAAAGACCAATAAATTAAACCAAATCAAAACCATAACAGACAACCGTCTAGATTGTTTAGTTCCTTCAATTAAAAAATGTTAGTAATCCAAAACCCTGTGGATTCCTTATGTTAACATCTGCAGATCCTTCAGAAACCCTTTGACTTTTCCTCCAAATATCGAGGTCAACTTAAGCTGGAGCTGAATCACACACAGCAAGAACAAATCCCAGACCCGCTCTGTCGATAAGGTATTTGTGTCACATGATACAACAAGTGTTTCGTTGACTAATTCCTTAGAACTGCCCTCTCTGTTAAACTCCTTTAATTCAGCTTCTCTATTCCAGAAAGAATAAGAAGATCAGAAGATAATCTGAAACAGTCAGTCCACTCACTCCACAGCCTTATTTACTGTATATATATATGTACATATATACATATATGTGTGTGTGTGTGTGCATATACAGTATCTCAACAAGAATCACCTTCTTCTAGGAGAAACTAACTGAGATCCACAGCTTGAGAAACACTCAACGAGTGAATGAAGGACTAGGACTAGAAAGACATTTTTCTTCTTCCTAGGAACTAAGGAGGTCATGTCGTTCATGGTGGTGCAGATCCTGTCAGACAACAGTCTGATAAAACACTCACAGATGTTGTTAGAGATAAAGGTGTTGTTACAGTTCGCCAAGAAACAGATCATCGACTGCAGTGGAAGAAACGACTCACCCTGAGAGGGACAGAGGACAGGAGGCAGAGACGTGTGTCCACAGACTGAAGGCTCTGAGTTACTGAGAGCATGTGAACCAGCTCTTCATCATCTGACACACACAGCTCCCTGAGTGGAAGAACTGGTTCACTTCAGGACCAGACAGGTGCAGGAAACACCAGGACGAAAACTCAGTCACACAGCAGCATCTACTGCTGGAGTGTGTGTTCTGACCGTCACAGATGGACGGTCAGAAGACGGGGAAGAAAAAGAAGCTCATTGATGGATCACTCATAGTTAATGCCTCAAAAAAAAACAAATAAACAGCATAACAAAAAAACAAATATAAAAAAGTATAATAAAAAAAATCAAGTTAGAATTCTATGAAATTCTTTGACTAAAGTGAATGTGAGTCTCTGTTAGGACTGTGTGTGGACAACCACCACTGATGTTGTTAAGATAGAATGTTGTCTCTCCTGACTTCAGATTGTCTTTAGGAGAGACAAAGATGGACAGGATCAGAAATGAGGTGATTAGAGGGACAACACAGACAGAAAGGTTTGGAGAAAAAGAAGCTGGAGAAGACAGATGGAGATGGTTTGAACATGTTCAGAGGAGGGACAGTGGATACATTGGTAGAAGAATGATCCTAGAGATGGAGCTACCAAGTAGGAGACAAAGAGGAGATTGATGGAGGACATGGAGGTGGTTGGAGTCAGAGTAGAAGATGGAGAGAACAGGATGAGATGGAGAAGGAGGATTCACGGTTGAAACACCTGAAGAAGGAGGATCTAGACCAGAGGAGGAGAAGATGTCCCTCATGATTGTCCACTGTCCTGGAGCTTAGAATCAGTGAAATAAAACAATATCTTTGATTTGTTTATAATACAACAAGGAATGGCGCCAAAAGAGCTTAAGCTAAGGATTAGCACAGAGAAAACATTAAAGTTTAATCTCTTAATATCGTTATTTAATTCAGTTAAATATTTTCTCTAAGACTCAGAAGAGTCCGCGGAGTCAGAGGAGAGTTATAAACGATAGGACATAAGTCAGAAGACTGTAATAACAGGTTAAAACAGCGGAGACTTCATATTTGGACTGGAGATGCTAATGCTAAAATGGACGATCGACAAGTTTAACATTTAAAACTCCACAAAAACGAATAAATATATAAAAAAACATATTCTATAAATACGTTAGAAAAACTAAAGCAAAACCAACAGAATGTGAGCCATAATACACCACGTTTCTCCATTTTAAACTTTTTTCGTCCTCGTAGATCGACACAGGCCCCGAGGCCTAGACTGACGGACTGAGTCTTAGAACTGAGTCCAACTTCACTTCCACCAGTTTAACTCCAGTTTAACTCCAGTTCCCTAAAAACTCTCTTTTTAAAGATTATGATCAGACACCGCCCTGTTGGTCCCGTCCATAACAACAGTCTGGTTCTTCTCTGCTTCAGGACGTTCCTCACACCGACCCTAACCACCAACCTCCGACCTCATCACTTCACCCACCTCGGCCGCCATCCTGCTCCACGCTCGGCTGCACCTGCAGACCTGGGTCGGCGACTAAAGAGCGACTCTCTGAGCTGAGTCTATTCACGGACTCCTCTTCCACATCGTCCCTCCCTCCGACCGACGGTCAGTTACTGTCAGTCTCACTCCTCTCTCTTCCATCCCCACAGTCAAAGTGCGCACAGCTGCAGCCCAATCCTGGCGCAGACTCCGTGCGCCTCACCATCTTTAGCCCTGATGCTGAAACCCGCGTTGATCACGTGCTTTTCACTTCAGTTACAACCCCTGATGTTTAATCTTATGCATGAATAATCCAGAGATTAGGGGAGAAGCCGGTGCAGCGGTCGTGCACGGATTTCTCATCGTTTTTGCCTCCGCAGGAGGAGGGCGACCGACCGTCCGCTGTGACACCGAGGCTGCCGAGCACCGTGCCACTGTCACCCGCTAACCAGAAGCATCTTACCCGCTCCTCCATCTCGGTGCAGTCCACAGCAGCAGCAGGAGCAGCAGGTGCGGCAGCAGGAGGACCGGCCGCTGCATCGTCCACAGCGGCTGCAGCTACAGCGGCCATGGCAGTGGAGAACAGGGAGAGACAGGAGGAGGAGGGGGAGCAGAGAGGAGAGAGACCACACATGGAAAGGGAAATTATGAATATTACATAAGATATTATGAAATAAATGGAATATACACCGTACAGGAAAGACTGACAGAGTACAATAAACAGTAAAAAAATACAGTAAAATATAGAGTAGTAGAGAAAAAACAAAAATGGAGATCCACACGTGATATGCTGATTGTAAAGAAAGTGGAAAAATGATTAAACGTGATCTGTACTACAGTTTTTTTTCATAAATTCTGAGTTGAGGTGGGTGCAGTACCAAATGTGACCACAAGATAGTAGCACAACGCCAGAAAAAAAAACATGTCCAAAGCCCCTAGAGGTTTTGCACAAGTACTGCAGGGATGATGTCTCTGTCGCTGAATCACATTCATAATTAAAATACTTGTTAATATATTTACAACTGAGGAATATAACACATACAGTCCGAACAACAATGTCGTGATCAAATCGGTGGATAATAACTTTATTCATACAATAAATAAAATGACCTTATTTGAGTATAAACCAAGAATTTTCAATGAACGGTCAAATCCCGCGACACTTCTCGATGGGCGGTGTTGTTGGACTGGTGTGAACCGTGACTGCAGCCTGTGAGGAGCTCTGTGACAGCCGAGGAGAGGAGACTCTAGGGCAGGAGCTGGAATATCCTCTTCCTCCTCCTCCTTCTCCTCCTCCTTCTCCTCCTGACTCGGTGCCACGACGCTGACGCGCGCACACATACGCACTCACGTGCACGCGGCAGCTCCCCCGCGGCTGCGCTGCCTCTGCTCCATAATCAGCATCCTGTGCAGTTCAGCTCAAGATGGCGGTGCAGGCAGCGGAGAACGACAGCATAGTGAGTATTTCTGCCGGGGTCCAGGGGCCGTGGCCGCCGGTTCGGGATGCTGTCATTTGTGTTTCGCTGCTCCGAGACCCAGGGCTCGGATTCTGGGCCCACACGGGCCGGAAAGGCTGCAAATCGTAGAGCGTCGTCTTCGCAGCGACCGCAGCAGCGACCGATCCCCGACACGCGTCCATGTGTTCGGGGAGGAGATGGTGAAACCCGCCGGTGCTGCTGCTGCGTCTATGACTGCGCTCCTCCAGGCTCCTTCATTCTATCTGCGTATGTGCACCGTGACCCACTTGTGCGTCCCATCTGGGTCCGAACGAGGCCGGTTCCTCTCCTCTTCTCACCTGTGTGTGTGTCTGTGGACCAGGTTGACAGATCTGCTGATGCTGCTGAATTGATCTCAGCTATTGTTGAGGATCAGCAGCAACAGACAGAACGTCTGTAAATCTGATTAATCTGGGTTTTATTTCACATTTGATGTTTTTTCTCTTTCTGTATCTGCGTGTGTCCCACCCCCCTCCGCCTCCATCACCACCATCACCACCACCCTGGTGTTGAAGAATGTGGAGGACGACCATCTGAACGACTCCCTGGGGAACCCTGGCCTCATCTCCCCTGATAAGGAGGATTTATCTCGTCTACTGGTGAGAAAAATGACTTATTTCACTCTTTCACTTGTTTGACAGTCCATCAGGGGAAAAGCACAGTTTGAATTCTTAAACATACACTGGGCAAACTAAGGGTCGAGGGCCAGATGTGGTCCATTTGGCATTTTCATCTGGTCTGCTGGACTTATGTCCAAATTATACTATTTGTTCATACTGTCATTAACTGCTGCCTTTTCCTGTCGTGTCCACAATAGATGGCGTAGAAAATGCTAACAGCATTTTATTATTTATTATATTTTTCCAAGCCATTCATCTTTTCTTGACCTGGCCCCCCCTGGTGGCCCGGATGGGTGACACCCCCACAATCCCTCACCATCTCTCAAAATAAACAACAGGCAGTTTAGAAATGAAAGAAGTTTGAATTAATACTAAACAGGATTGAGGTTGTTGGCTGTCAATGGAAGACACATTCCTCTCATGTTATTTTTCTTTTTTTTTTTCTCTGGTTTTCTACTTCTAATCTATGGGGACAGTTAATCTGCAGGGATTAGGTCCATCATTGTAAACGTTGCTGACTCCACTGATTGTCTTTGTCTGTACCAACTGGGATGCAGCCCAGTGAACATCCAGGTTTAGATCAGGACTTTTTATTCAGACCTTAAAAATGTAAATGTACTGAACGTCTAAAGAAAATAAATCAGTGTGAATATGAGGGTGAGACCAGAGGAACTGAAGGGTAGAATCTCATCAGATTATTTTTTCTTTTGTTTCTGATGGAACAAATGAAACCAGGACAGATCAGTCTGTTGTTTTTCATATGTACTTTTATAAAACTGTAGTACGACTGCAGTACAGTACTTCATCTGGACTTAGTCCATAAAAAGTTCAGTTGATGTTGTTGATGAACATCAGTTTGAAGGTTTCCTGCTGTAAAAGGTTAAAGTTGACTTCATCTCAGCTGCCAAATGTCCTGCTGGACTCTGATTGGTCGGTTATGGGGAAAGTATTTTTGGCGAACAAACAAACAAACAAACAACTTTAGTTTAGTCTTTAACGCCTGTATTTTAATGGACTTTTTGACGGACTGTACTTCCTTCCACCTGCAGACGGTGCCGTTCAGCGGGCGGATCCGAGGAGGAATGCGACCAGGGAAGAAGATCATAGTGATGGGAATCATTGACCTGGAGCCAGAGAGGTGTGGCACTTCATCAACCTCACGCACCTTATCTTGAAGCACCCTGTCCTGTGGTAGTTACAGCAGTGGTGAACAATGAGCAGCGTTAGTGATAAGGTCTTTGTTCAGACCTGGTCCAGTCGGACTCGTGCTGCCACTCTGTGACACGCATTCAGATCTGTGTGGGCGGGAAGAAAGGATTCTTAAGTACAGTATGAAGAAACCGGGCGTTTCCCCGTCAGCGAGTAGAAACAGGGCTGAAAGTCAAGAAAGGAGAGAGAAAAAAACTGAGTGGAGCAGCAGCAGCAGCAGCAGCAGCAGCAGTAGTCTGGTTTGGGTGTGGCCCCCACCCTGCATGGAAACTTGGGTCCAACTGAGAAGAAACGTTCTCTATGATCTCATCATGTTCAGTGGCTGCTGCCATGGTAAATTCACTGTTTAGTCACAAAGCTGCTGCTGCTGCTGCTGCTGCTGCTGCTGCTGCTGCTGCTGCTGCTCCACACGCACAGACACCAGAATAAACCCAGGACCTGTATATTTAGCTGCACTCACTGCTGAGCAAACGTTTCAGAAAAGGGTTGGTCAACTTAGGGTTTGGTTCCACGTCTTTGTCAACATCTGTCTCTCGTGAGAGAAAAACAAAATGAAAAACCAGCAGCTGGTTTTCTAACTGGTTCTCACCTGGTCTGTCTTCAGGCCCAACTTCAGTAACTGTATATAAGTTTCTCTGAGCTCAATTTGCTCGGTCACAAGAAAGTGACAGGTGTCATTCAGCATTACTGGGCGCTATCACCACCTGCTGTCTGGAGAGGGAATAGTCAGAATAGTTCTCCACTGCATGATTAATCCTCTTCAAAATAAAAGCACATTATTATTAATATTCTTTAAACATTAGTGTTGCCGTTGACCAACTGACAGTAGGTTCAACTGTTGACTGATCACTGATCCACTGGTTCATCAGTCGACTAATAAAAACTACAAGATCTAACAGAAGTGAAATTATGAGCTGATTTTTTTTTTTGTCATGAAATCTGGAAACGGGTGCAAAAGCCAATCAGAGCTGTCATCAAACGAAACATCATGCATCTAGTTGTCAAAATTAAAAAAGTTAATTTATTATTATTTTGACTTCTTTGTTCCCAGTAGATCTATTCACATGTGCACGACTGTGTTTCCTCCTCTTCTGCAGCTTCGACCTGAGTCTGACCTGCGGCCGAGACTCGGAGAACAAGGAGCAGCAGCGCGACGTAGCCCTGAAACTCACAGCTCGCTTCGGTGACCGACAGTTCCTGCGCAGCGCCTGTGTTTCTGGGAAATGGACGGAGGAGGAAGCGTCCACCGTCTACTTCCCCTTCATCCCTGATCAGCCCTTCAGGGTGAGCGGTCCGTCTCTCTGGGTTCCAGGTGTCTTTGGGTTCCACGCCCGTCTGAGGGTTCTCATGTTCTCTGTAGTGTTGTTTTAATGGCTGCTTAATGAAGTTATATGAGCTAAGAAGTTACAAGCAAGTCAATAATTTATATTTGTATCTGTTTCTCTGCTAATATACAGTTTATCAGATTAACCTTGGGTTTTTATGGGTTTTACTTAAAACACCATTGGTCTCCAAAATATCAACGTCCAATATTATCGACAATATCTGTTAATCAAAGGAAGAAGAAGAATCATCTGTTTCCTATTTTCTTTGCCAACTTTTGTGAAATAATCTGATTAGAAAAAGACCTGTAATTGGTCTAACTGGCTGATAACTGTTGGAGGTGTTGCTCATGTTATTTTAAAGACAACAAATTCAGCAGTGACTCGGAGACGAACCACAACAACAGCTTCGTTGTTTCAGCAGTTGTTCGCTGGCGACACTGGAGCCGTTACCAACAACAGATAAACAGGAAGTGAGTTCCTGTCCCCACCCCCCCCATGACCCTCGTCCATATCTGTCCAACATAAACACCGAGTGTTTCCGCAGCAGGACATTCAGTCATGACTCATGTCCTCAGCTGCAGGGCTGCAGATTAACACGGCCTGGTCTACAGACGTGTCTGTGATGATGGACACATGGTGGTTGGTTTGTTTTCTGTCACAGTCTCTGACCTCAGACTGCACAGACACCAGGGTCTCATCCAAGATCCGTTAAGTCGATATCGTAGGAAACAGAAGTTCTTCCATCCTCCTCCTCCTCCTTCTCTGAATTGTAAATGTGTCCTGGCTGAACAGAAAGTGAGCAGAGCTTTGACACCAACCCTCTCCTGCTTTGCTCACCAACACTGTGGAGAACTAATCTTCTCCTCCACCTTCTCCTCACAGGTGGAGATCCATTGCGAGCATCAGAGGTTCCGGATATTTGTGGACGGACACCAGCTGTTTGACTTTTATCACAAAGTAAAATCTTTGTCGTCCATCGACACGGTACGAATACAAGGAGATCTACAGATCACCAAGCTGGGCTAATGACGCCGCTCCTCCTGCCTTGACCGTCATGTGTGAGGCCGGGACTTGATCACACACACGCACACACACACACACACACACACACACACACACACACCATCATCATCATCTCACCCAGGAAACAGCCTTCCTGCTGCCATCACTTCAAGAACCTTCAGCTGTTTCTGTTCTTTGGTCTGATGTGAAGTCCATGTGTTGGAGCTCATTTCCAGGTAGCCCCAGTTTTGTCAGATCAGGTATTGCACGGATTATTAATAGTGCATTCATTTCTCATGCAGAATCCTCGGGGGACACACGGGGGGAGAGAGGGAGGCCGTTGTGGAAGACAGCGTCTCAGAGATGGGTTGAAAAGAGGCTTGAATTTAACTTGAGACAAAAACAAAGTAGTTTCTTGTGAAGGAAATTTTTTCTCTTTTCTTCCAAGGATAAAAAAAAACACCAAACAAAACCTTCTTTTCAACAAAGTGAAAATAGATTTGTTCACTGGTTGATTAAATAATCAGGTCTGACCTACAATATAATTCTTTTGTAGGTTCAGTATAGTTTTGATCCAAGTCATTTTTTTTTATATTGGAAAAAATACAGAAATGTTTTTCCTTCTCCTGAGCAGAGCCTGGGTCCCCAACCCCCAGTTTGGAAACATCTTCTTCTTCTTCATAGTGAACATATCCTATATCTGAAGGACACTTTGTTGAATTAGTCGTCACAGCTACATGGTTCCTACAAGAGCCTCATGAACATTTCCTCCCATAGTCGAAAAACATTTAAACCTCAGATAAAAAAACCCAAAAAATGTATTTAAATGTTTTTCAGGATTTTTCTGTTCTTTTCTGTAAATATAATTTAAGTTTCTACGACAGCTTCATGTGTTCTTCACCTGCGTCACTGACGGAACACAGTCTGATACTTTGTGTATCTGGGTACAGTTTCCTAAAATTCATTAGTATTCCTTTGCACTCCTGAGGGTTTATTCCCGTTGTCACGGTAACAAGCTGCAGTTTGTCTGACCTACATTTACAAACATCAACTGGAGGATGCCTTCATGGCTGCAGTTTTTTCCCCCGAGAATCGAACTGTCTGGAAGGAAAAATCATCTTTAATTTAAACCTCTCCTGACTTTTCAGTATCTCCGTGTTCAGGCTGAGCCCCGTGTTTCTCCAGGTTCTCCAAACTGGTCTCCAAACACCTGCGTCTACACAGGCTCCACAGTTGACGTCAAGGCAGCGTCGGAGCTGCAGAGTTTTCTTGAATGTAGTTTTCACGAGTCACGTTATGGTAGCGTAGATCGATGCACAAATGTTTACTAAGTGTCAGTTTCCTGGTGCTGTTACTCCATCTTGGCAATATGATATTCTACATAGTGTTTTCAACATTCCACACCCACGTAGGGTTAACCAGTCCCCTATGAAGCCAGGTGAATACAATTTTATATATACAGTATATATATATGTCCCTTCTCATTGGCCGACTGACATTATCACCTGGTATTAACGTTATTACGTTACTTCTAAAGGAATTGTTATGGTTTTTTTTCTCCCTGTGATTAAAGTCTGTTAGCATGATGCTTGTGGACTAAAAAGTGTTTTGGGGTTAAATGGCTGTGTGTGATAGATAAAGTCACTAGATGGCAGCAGTGCAGCTCATCTTGTTAATGTGCAGTATGCTGGTGCCAGCAACTCACACAGTGGTTTGTTCAGTGGAGAAATAAATATGATCGACCCTTTATCAGAATTAGAAATGTGAATAAAATATCAGATTATTGGATAAAAATGATCAAACTGGTGGGACTATGGTTTCTTGCACATTAAAGACATTATGATCATCATCATCATCATCATTATTGTAACTATTGTTAACAACAATGAGCTGATCAGTATTAAAGTTTGTTCTAAGGAGCTGATAAATCAGTGAGTGTTCTGTCCCAGAGGGACAGTGTCGATTTCTGGGTTTCTGTCACCAATCAAGTGTTGATTAACATTTTATTTATGAAAATATTAATTTATAAAACACATGAATCAAGGCTTTATTGACCAGTAGTGACCGTCAGTGTCAGTTCGTATGTTTCGGATGACGATGTTAGTGTGAACAAAGGTTTTGCAGCTGCACCTGTAAATAAAACATCATCATTTTTCTTTGACTTTATAATAAAGCATCAAGGTGAAAACATACACAAGCGTCTTGTTGTTAATTATTTAATCAGTTCATTTCTCCGGTTCATTCAAAGTATGGGAACCAAAATAAACAGCATTTACAAGTCATACTTAATGGCTTCAACCTTTTCTGCTCCATCTATTGGCGAAATACAGGCATTGCAGGGAAAATGTAAGTATAACATAAATGAATGAAATAACTTTGACATTTTTGTCGAGTCCGTTTTTTTTATTTTTGATTTGTTTTGTATTTAATTATTTTATTGTATCAATAATCATTTTATTTTTAAATGTTCTATTTGATCTGAAATTGTTACATCGTTGAGATGAAAAGATCGATCGTTAACGATAGTCAGGGTGATTAACGATTCTATATTTAAAAAATGCAAAAAAACAACCGATAATAATTAAACTAATATGAAAATATGATGATGAGTTGACTGAACCAAGATCCTCTGACAGGAGGAGTCACTCTGCTCTGGAAACCGTTTCCACGGTGTCGGTGTAGTGAGTCATCTCGACGACGTTAGCGCTCTTTGTTCCCCTGGTGGTGGTGTTGGTGGTGGTGGTGGTGTGAGCTTCATGGATGATGGAGGGCGAAACTGCGGCACGAACCACGGACCAGTGATGACCAAACAAGTCGAACTAGTGTCGGTAAATAAAACACTTCATTCATCTGCTGACATTTAGACACTGACCGTCAGTTGACCGTCAGTTGACCGTCAGTTGACTGGGGTTGTTGCTGCTAACACTAACCAACCGGCTCAGCAGCTCCGGCCCAGATCAGTCTGTTCTAATCCGCTGCTCGGTGATCAGACGGTGACCAGACGGTGATGGAGGCAGTTCTTCCTCTTTATTCTCAAACTACATCAACTTAACGATGTTGAGTTAAACACTGTAATAAGTCCGTGAGTTAACGGTGGATGTTGGTCTTATGGCTCCGTTCAGACGTAGCTTTAAAAGTAAAGTGTCAACAAAACTGCGGATCGTGTTCCCGGGATCAGTTTACTCACCTGGTCCACGGTCTTACTTTACTCACCTGGTCCACGGTATTAGTTTACTTACCTGGTACTCGGTCTTGGTTTACTCACCAGGAACCGGTTCTTAGTTCACTCACCTGGTCCCAGTCTTACTTTACTCACCTGGTCCACGGTCTTACTTTACTCACCTGGTCCACGGTCTTTTCCATTGAACACAGTGGTGCAGGTGGACAGGGACACGGACCTGGTAGTTATGAAGAGTCAGTGAAACTATCTTGAGAAGTTTAAAGACCTTCTCTGCTGGTATTTGACATAGAAATTCCAGTTTGGATGAAGAACGTAGATGAACAGATGTAGAGCTGATGGTGGAGATACAAGGACCTTGTTAGTCAGGGAGGAGGAAGTGAAGATAGTTGGAGATGGAGGTTGATGTTGATGTTGATGTCCACCACAGAGGTCTGTTTCCAACTCCCAAGTACAGTAGCTTCTTCTCCTGGTTCTGGCGTGGAACCACAGCAGTAACAGTCAGTTCCACAGTGAAGAAGCTGTCGACATATATCACAATATAATGTAATATATTAAAGAGACAACAATATATTAGACAATGACCAGGGACCAGTGATTGAAGATCATCTGTGAAGTCCATCACTTTCTTCTCCACAGACCATTGAAGCCTCCTGGTTCTGATAGGAGAACATGGAACCCTACGTGGTTCCGTTCCACTCCTCGACTCCTCCTCCACTGGATGATTATGGAGGTGTGGACGTTGAATCCGAAGACGAGGAGTTTGGAGACTTTGGTGGATTTCCCGTCATAGTTTCTTGCTCCTCCTCAAATTTACCCAAGTCCAAAATACCATCGGGTTTCCGAGAGACGTCCAACCTGCCCGTTGACCAACCTGCTTCCCTCAACTCTGTCTCAGGCTCCTGCAGAGACCAGGTGAATATGAAGGGACAGGTCTTCAGGGACAGTTTGTCTTCCCGTCTTCCAAATGGATACACAAAAGGAGACAGCAGGCTTGGACCTTGTGATGCTTTTCAAGTGGAGAGCTTCTCTTCCGTGGAGGACGATGGATTTGCTGATTTCTCAGTCTTTGCGGAGCAGACCACTCACCCCTGGTGCTGCGGCTTCTCTCCCCTGGCCAACACACAACAGGGGGACGTCCAGGTAGAAGGGACAGACCCTGGGGGACCGGTCTGTGATGTGATTATGGACTCTGAGCCCAGATCTCTTGATAATGTTTCCACCATCACCAATTATTGTGAGAGAAGGTTTGCAGCTGTTGTGAAACCATCTCAGGACCATCATGATCCTCAGGAAGCTGCAGCAGGTCTGGAATCTCTGGAGGTGGATGATCCAGATGAGCAGGTGGAGGAGGAGGACTCTGAGATTCAGGAGAACGAAGATGCAGAGAAGAAAACTATAACCAGTGTCTACGATTCTGCTTCAGAGGACCTGGCGTCTCTCTGTGACGACTCCTCCTTTGACGGTGTCTCTGCAGACCTGGAACCCAATGTTTCATCTCTGGTGTCCCAAGAGGATGAGAATGACTGGGAGCAGACGGACGATGAGGACGACGAGCTGGGACACTGTGGAAATTCACCCTCTTTGGACAACACTAGCCTGGCAAACCTCTGTCAAACTGAGGACGACAGAGGTTTTCAGACGGAGACTCTGGAACCCGCTGCTACCTCCACCTCCTCATGGAACCAGGACAACTCTGTTATGGAGTCCACTGCAGATCGAGGTCTTGGGGGTCTTCAACCAAGTGACAGCTTTGCTGATTTCTGCTCAGCACCCACAGAGGGCGATGGAGAGGGTTCTTGGGCAGAGTTCCCTGGTCAAAGACTTCGAGAGGAGGGACAGAATTGGACAGATGAAGGAGACAGAAGACTGGAGACTGACGGAGACTTTGAAGAACTATGGGGCAGCGTTGAAGAGTGTGGTGGTCTGCGAAGAAACAGTTGTCAGGTAGGACATTAGCTGAAGCTAAAGGGCCACACGGTGTCAGCAGTGGATAATACACCTGCTGCCCGATGTTCTCCCCTTGTGTCTTCCCGAGTTCTCCCTGGGTTCTCCAGGTTCCTGCTTTGGAATGCACTTCTCCATTTGGTTTTTCTTTTTTTCCAACCAGAATTCATTTTCCTGCCGAGTTCATCAACTGTTCTGGTCCAGTTTCCCTAACATAGGGGGCGCAGCTGTGGAGGAGGACGAGGAGACGCTGACTCTCGGTGCTCGGCTCTTTCCTCCGATGCCTGATCTGCGTGGAGCTCAGGGGTGAGGACGTCTTCATTATTGATGAGAACAGCTGACGCACTCGTGTCACTGACTTTTCTCATTTTCTCATGGCTCCGTTCAGGCTGCAGAGCGGCCTCTGGTGGCCATACCAAGATGTCACTGGTGCTATTGCCCTTCAGTTCCAGTGGCCTGGTTCCCATACAAACACCACTCTGCTCAGGTGCCTCAGTGTGGACAGAAGACACAGAGTAGGTTCAACAAACCTCATTTATACCATTTTTCCAGGGTGATCGGGAAGACACGTCTGTGGCCTTGTTGACTTCAGTCCAGCTGATATTGTCCAACCTTCTCTAGTCCCATATCAACCAATGCTGGTCCAATTATATCAGTCAGCACTAATTAAAGATTGTAAATGTTAATGTCAACTTTTTTAGGTAATTGCATTTTTTAACATGATCCGTCAGGGAAGTAATGACGCCACCAAAGACTCTGTGCCAGGAAATGGATCCAAGACAGATGGTCCTCCTGGACCTGGTACCAAACCACAACCCTCAGTGAAACCTCTTCAGGTAAGGTTGGAGGAACACAGCTGAACACGTGAAGCTGAGGTGTAATGATGACATCTGTCTCCTCCTCCTCCCAACAGCTGGAGAGGAGCAGCCGTGGCCTTACCAGCGCTCAGGGCGGTATGTCCCCACACAGAGGCCCCCAATTTTAGGGCCACAGTTTCTTCATTCTCATGGCTCCTTCTCATAGACTGTCTTCCTGGGCTCCTCCTCCTCCTCCTCCTTCTCTTCCTCCTCCTCCTTTGTCTAATTCTCCTCAACATCTAATGAAAACATGTTTGGACTGAATGGATTTTCTACAGAAACATATCAACCAGTGCCAATGACTTCAGTCGAGGGGAGAACTCACAATCTGTGTTCCAGATGTTCCATCTTTTCTCTTCTTCAGTCATTTATCTCAGTATTTCACACAAGAACCTGAACTTCTGACTAGTATTAGTTCAGTGTCCGAGTGTCTACGTTTTCACACACTCCTGCACTTTTACAACATGATCCTGTGTTTTGTACCTTTGAATAGAAATGATAGTTTCTGGTTAAAGGTCTGGTGTTTAATCTCCTGTTGTCCAACTAAAGACAGTTGGACTTTAACCTCCAGGAAGAAGACAGTGGGTTTGTCCTGTAGTGATCTGGGACAAAAGGAAAGCTGTGTGTGGTTTTTCTTAAAAACATGGAAACACTGTAATCTGTCACTGCTGCAGCACTTTAGGAAAAACATGGTTCAAAGGAAGATTAATCACTGCACTGATTAATCATTACTGTTGGGTCATGTGATCAAACAACAATATTGTTTAAAACCAGATCAACGCCAGTGGTTAACTGGGTTTTGTGGTTTAATGTAACTGGTTTGTAGTTTATAAATGTGTTATTGTCCAACATAGTTATATTTCATTTTCAGAACAGTTAAGACCCAGAGGAGAAACTACAGTTGGTATTAATCACATCCTGGAAACATTCCAGTGATTAGTGCTTGTTAATTGTCCATTTTTCCAAATCATATTTGCATGTAGAACAAACAGCTGCATGATGTGAATGTTGATCCAAGCTGGAAAAGTTGAGCCGTTGAGTTTTCCATCATCAGTTGTGCCTTTATGCCTGGAAGAAAGAAACATTTTTCCCCAAAGAAACATTTTTGTCAGTTTCAATGAACTGTAGTAAGAACCTGATGCTACTGAAATAAATGGCTGGATTTCCTGCTGTCCACTTCTCTGTTCTGTCTTCTTCATACTTTTATTGTTTTTCTTTTCTATTGACTCCGATTTTCTTAACACATTATACTTTAGTAATGTTTTATACTCTATGGAAGTACTGTTTAGGACAGGGTACGGCTACACTGGGGCCTGGGATTGGACGCATCACATTCAGCATTGTAATCCGAACATCTCCAAATTATATCATTGGACTGTATTATGATTATTCTGCACGTACGGTGTAGAAAAGACTTCAAAGCCTGTTAGCCTAAATGCCAATGTGCAGTCCAAAGGACAGATGGGTTCACAGAGGGCGAGTGATAGCAACAGTGAATACTAATCTGCAATAACTTCTTACGTCCTGACCGACTTGTCTACACGTGCCAGCACAGACTTCACTGCTGTCCACCTGGATTATTTTGGTTTTGATGCTGGAGAGAAGAGCAGATCCAGCAGAAGTGACAGTCCACCACCAGGTGAGACGTCAACTGCACAGAAATGCAGTTCTCTCTTTACTTATCTTCAGGTCTGTATGTTTGTAAAAGAGACCAGACTGGACCGGTCTGGACCAGACCTGACCTGCCGACTTAGAGTTATTATTTTTTTTTGTTCTCTCGTACTCTTGGTTTTGTTCTGTGAATTTCTGACGCTTAACTTTTATGTGAAGTATTTCGTTTTACACTCAAAGGAGTGGATCGTGAGCTGGACCAGTTGACTATGAACAAACTGGAAACTGACACTAGTCGCTGCCACCTAGAGGACACTAAGAATCGCCCGATGTCTGCCGCACAGAAAACCAGCCTCTCACTCAGGTCAGTGTGTGTCTGCAGTGATCGCAGCCAAACACAAATATGTACATGATGCCAAGTTACATTTTTTTGTTTTTCTTTTTCTGTTGTCAATCAGTGAAATGAAGATGGAAGAAACTCTGTGTTCAGAGGCCGCAGCCATTATTGCTAAACTACCCAATTTGTCCTTCATGAGGGCCTCACTCCTTATGTTCCCAACCATCCTGGTCCCTGAAGAGTCAGATCAGTTTTAGAGTAAATCCTCTTCAACACACACAACGAACATTTGGTCCAAACTACTCCACCTGTTGGCCATTCGTAGCTGTAACCAATTACAGCAAATATTCACAGCTGAAATTAAATTTTTCAAGGACAAAACTCAGCAGCGACCCCTCCTGTTGACAATGAAGAACTCTTGACTGTAATATTTACATTCGTTTTATTGTTAAAAATATATTATTCAATATTATAATTATTATTATTCAATGTTTGTCAAATGTTGTGAATAATGTTTTGCCTGTGTTAACTTGAATAAACTGTAATGATCTGACTTAATCGATTTTTTTTATCTTATATCATAACCTGTTTACGATATCAAATCCATGTTGATTTATGACGTTTAATATTGAGCTTTTTTCGTCACTTCTGACTCATTCTATGGAAACACCGTTAGTTCTGCAGGAAAAGAAAACTTGTTTGTGGAGATCCCTGGGGTCATGGTGAATTTACGACGTTTATGACAATATCAAAACGTATTTTTGGAAATTTCTACTGTTTTTACGTGGACCTGAACACGCAAATTGAATTCTGCTTTAGTGGATTTAAATGTGAATATAATTTTCGGGCTAATTCTTTGTGTTTTCGAATCAATAAATCGGCTTCGGTCAAAAACACGGTCGTCTCTCCGGAGGGAGTGTCGCTCAGTTGGTCGACGCCGTCACCGGATGAGCGCCGCTCTCTTCCTCCTCCTCTCTGCCGGGTTGGTGTGTCTTCCTTCCGGCTTGTCGAAGAAAGTTGAGGGAGGTTCAGCGGCGACTGGGCTTTGACATAATGGACAGCCAGGGAAGGAAAGTAGTGGTGTGTGACAATGGGACCGGGGTAAGTTCACAAACCGACACCGTCTCCGCCGTGAAAAGATAAAGAGCGAAGACGCAGCGTTTGCGGAGACGCTGTCGTTTGTGTGGAACCATTTTGCTGAAACAGGAAGTGTCGCTGTCAGCGTCCGGGCTGGGCTAGCAGGGGCTGGGTGGCTAAGGCGCCCGGAGCCCGTTCGTTTTCATTCACCCAGACCTTTAGGAGAAACACGGCTGTTTCTCTGGAGGTGGTCGTCAGTTGTTAGGCCGAACCCGTCGTCTTGTTTCGGCTCCTTTGTCCTTCGCCCGTCCGTTCTTCTCAGTCGCCGACGTCTCGTCTGTAGCTAACTAGCACATTAGCATTAGCAGCTGACTGCTTCAGTCTGTAGTCCAGGACGGAGAGTCGATTGGGTTAGTCGGTTAGTCGGTCAGTCCTCACACCGAACCACGCAGACTTTATACCGTGAAAGCATCAGTAATGGAGACATAATTCAGCAGCAATATTTTGTTACGTATGAAGTGAACCGGACCTCCACCAGGTGGATGTAGGTTCGACCAGGCCGTGTCAGGTGAAGAAGGGAGAGGAAAGAAAGGAAGGAGAAACCAGGAAACCACCTTTAGATTTGTTTTTTCCTCCCGAACAAATACACATGGAGGAATTTCACAAATGTTTCAGCCCAGTTCCAGACGTGTCTTTAAAACCGGTCCTTGTCCCCCTCCCACGGTGTCTTTACCTCGATTCACTTTAACTTATTACTGATCTGTGTGAACCTGTTAACTAGTCTGTTGCTCTGTGTGTGACTAACTAACCCGGACATGATTGGAAATTGATATAATAATGTGGAATGATTGGTCCTCATTATAATTATGGAATTATTTGATCCACATCTGACATATTTGTATTTATCATCAACATCTACACCTCATGGAAAGATTGAAACAAAACTCAGAGAGAGTAAAAGTTCAGCCCAGATGTTGACAGATTGGTAGCTGACATGGGGCCAACATCAAGTCAACATCTCAGATGTTGAGCTCCTTTCGTTATAAATATAAAGTCCACCGTGCTCTGCTCTTCAGTGTGTTGGATGTGGTGGTGCATGTATCTGTGAGGTCAATGAAGCATGCAGAAGACTGAACACTGACAGACATGTCCTCCAGATTGTGTCCTCTGATTGGGTAACCCCAGTGAGGGTGAGCAGCCAATCAGGTTTTTCTGATAGTGTGTTCTCTGTCCTAGATAACTGTGAAACTGGAGCTTCATTTGTCTCTAATTTGATTCAAGGCTATTTTTAGTTTATTTTCAATATTCAAGCTTTTAAAAACTAATGAAACACAAGATATTTTAATATTGATAAATAAATATCAGGTCAGGAAATGATATTCACTGCAGAATTATATATGTGTGTGTTTTGCATTTACCAGACTCTCAGCCTCATGCTGACACAGCAGTCCTGCTGAGCCCTGGTTTGGGTTTTATTTCCCTCTGTCTGACTCATTTTTTTTTCACATTTTCTGGTTAGATAACAAAGTAAAGCAAACAGTTTAAGTTGTGCAGCCGCTGTAATAAGACACTGCCGTCCAGAGTAGGCGTGTCCACATGATTGAGTCACAACCTCAGTGTATTTATGGGTTAGTTTTTTTTTAAATCTTATGTGGTGTGTAGCTGCACACAGGTGAGGTTGTCTCTGTGCTGTGAAGGCATTTCCTGTGTAAATCTTGTCAGCGTTTAGAGAGGATGTTGCCTCAGTGCTGCTGCTGCTGCTGCTGCTGCTGCTGCTGCTGCTGCTGCTGCTGCTGACTAATAAGGAGCTGTGAGATGTGGCTTCAAAGCACGTGGAGTGGAAAAAAACAGCCTTTGAATCAAACTTGAGTTGAACTGAAAGTCTGAGTGGAAAAAAAGAGACTGTGAGACTTTTTCCAACTTGACTATAGTTGGGAATAATATTGTCACGATTCTATGACCTGGAATAAATTCTGCTGCTGACACCATTTAGAATAAGCCTGATATACTGTGTTTAACTTCAACTTCAACTTGTATTTGTTTATCGTGCTAAATCAAAGTCACCTTGTATTGACTATATAACAGCATTTACTAAAACATTAACCTCAAATCAATTCTATAATGTATTAATGAGAACATTGGTGTCAAACTCATTTTTACTGTGAGCCAAGAAACTTTACAAAATGCAGACTGTACAAAGTGTTTAAACACATATGGTATAGAATTTTACTGATGTCATAATGTGGCAGTTAACACATCTGCCTCAGAAGCCCAGAGCTCTGGGTTCTATGGACCATGTTAGTCCTGCTTTGGAAAAAAGTGTGAACCTAAATATCGTTGCCCCGTTTATCGAATCATGATTCAGATCTTATCGACAGTCTTATCCTTCCGTCTGTGTCGTCTTCTGCTGCGTCTCCTCATCAAAGGTGACTTTGGCCCACAGGGTTTTCTGGGTCTGTAACCTTGGACTTGTTCACCTTTAGACCAACAATGTGAGAAGAACACACGCCTGAAGCTCTGACTGTTCTTGAAGTCTGGTGTTTATATTGATTGTAAAGTCCAACCTGGAGCCACCTTCACTCTGCTCATCATCTTCTCCTCCCTGTGTTTCAGTTTGTCAAGTGTGGCTATGCTGGCTCCAACTTCCCAGAGCACATCTTCCCAGCGTTGGTCGGGAGGCCCATCATCCGCTCCACAGCCAAAGTGGGAAACATCGAAATCAAGGTACATCCTGTCTCCGTCGTTTGATGCAGGATTGAAGAATTGACAAAAGTATAGAAGTTAGGTTGATATGAATGAAGGGAAAACACCATGAAGTGAGAAGCTTCATCACATTAAATATAGTTTATTCTTAAACATATGTAACATTTCTAATCAGTTCCAGGAGTACAGATGAGAAAAGTCTGTTTCCTGTTATTTTAGCATGAAGCCTGTCATGATTTCTCTCCTGTTCTTTCTAGTCATCTTTATTTTTTAACTACCTTCCCTTTATCCCTCCATGTTTTGTTCCTCTCTTCCTTCACCCCCCCTTGACCCCTCGGTGAAGTAGAAATCCCAGAAGATGGTAAGTTCAGGTTGCTGTGTGCCTCCTGTTCTTGCCTGGGTTTTATTCTTTTGTATTTGTTTCTTCCTTTTCCTTTTCTTACTGACATCATCCCGACAAGATGCTGATTCTGTTCAGTTTGACCTGGAGTGATGGGTCAGTCTGTAAACTACAGACCTTTAAAGACTGTGGTGAATCACATGGAAACTTCTGAGGCCAGTTTCATATTTAACACAAGTGACGTAACATTGGATTCTGACAGATAACTCCTCCCCTTATCACCTGCCTGAAGTGACTTGGTCCTGACATTAATCTGATCACACAGTGACTTCTGTGTCTGTAGAGATGTATATGCCAATGTACAGTATAGACCGACTAATGGAATACATCGCATCTTTGTTTTTAACAATTATCTAAAGATTTCCATCCAGTCCAACTCTTGGCGAGCTGAGGAAGAGCTCTGAGAGCAGGGTGGCTGCATGGCAGGCAGCTGTGATGTTAGAGACTGAAGCACATCTGTTTTTTTTGTTTTGTTTTTTTTCCCTTTTTTCCTGCTTTTTATTGAGCCCACATGGAGACAATGCCTTTGAGGCGACTGGGGCTGTGTTCAAGCCCAGAGCAAACACGGATGATGAACCCATAAAATGGCAGCCTTTGGTTGGCGTTTGAAGTCTCCAAGTGGAACATGAGATGCTTGAGTGTGTGGCTAACACTGGGCTCCGACCCTGAGGTGGTCTGTGTCATGGCCCGGCTGCCCTGCATGCAGCTCCAACACATTGGTTTACTGTTGTGAAAAAAAAGGAAGTGTTTCAGGTGTTGATGCATGGACAACAGTGCCTCTATGCATGCTGGGAAACTGAGTTGGAATAGTGATGAGTAAGACAAATGGTGTCTCAGACAGTTGACTCACCCTGGCTGACACCACTGGACTCTACAAACTCACAAACTGATTATGTAGCTGAGACCAACAACAAGTTCAGATCAGCTGGAACTGAACCTGAACCAGTGAGGAGGAGGAGCACGAGGAGGAAGAGGAGGAGGCTACTGAGGCCGTGCTGCTCTTCACACCTTTCACTTCCTAATGTTCAACCTTGTCACCTTAGGACCTGATGGTTGGAGATGAGGCTAGTGAGTTGCGCTCCATGTTAGAAGTCAACTACCCCATGGAGAACGGCATCGTCAGGAACTGGGACGACATGAAGCACCTATGGGACTACACCTTTGGCCCAGAGAAGCTCAACATCGACTCCCGCAACTGCAAGATCCTGCTGACGGAGCCGCCCATGAACCCCACCAAGAACCGGGAGAAGATCATAGAGGTGGGCTCATGTTGTTGTATGAAAACAGGTTGAGTGTTGCAGCTGTGTCGCAAAATCAGTTGGAGTTTGTATGTAGATGTAGGTGTAGGTACAATACTTGGACTTTAGCTGCATCCACCTTAAATATCTCCAGTTTCTGCCTCAAACAAACCTTCAGAGATTTAATATTTTTGTACATCCTCACAGAGGCAACATAAAGGGTATCTCCTTATGTCATACCTCTACCCACCACTAGAAGGAGCCCTAGTAACACCATGGGTACAAGCTCAGTTTTAGAACGGCTGCTTTAGGACTGGAGTTGGAGCAGAAAATATGTGATCTCTGAAATGGGATTTTAAAAAAATCTGTTCCATCTGAAAAATAATAAAGATTCATCGTCCCTCTGTGACAGGTGATGTTCGAGAACTACCAGTTTGCAGGACTTTACATCGCCATCCAGGCTGTGCTGACTCTGTACGCCCAAGGTGAGAACACAAAACTTTCTCATTTAATAATTTACTGTTCATTATTGTGCTATCTTCTTTAAAAATCAATTCAACAATTAATTGAAAAATTATTATATATATATATATTAGTGTCCTTGAAAACTGCTGAACTGTGACAGAAATGACTTCCACTGTTTCTGCGCTGGGACTGTTTTCTCTTGATTGTAATTATGTCAATAGCACAGTCTTCCTTGATCATGGATCCTTGGTCCATGATGTGGTTCAGGAGAAGGATGTGAAAGTTCACTTTGACATCACGTCTAGACAGTGAACGCAGCATCAGCTGACGTGGTGTCAGTTACACTTGATCTGGAGCGTTACATTTTTAATAACAACTCAACAAAATATAAACATCAGGTTCTGACTCAACTTGAATGTTTTATCAACCTGTGGAATAGGAATAAAAATGTCTTTAGTTTGAAGACTGTTTGACACCAGAAAAACAGTCAGTAATTAAAATAGTTGACCTTTTTTTTATCAATCAGATGAAGTCTAGTTGAGAGGTTATAAATTCTTTTTAGTAATTTAAATGTCTGGAATTAGTTCCATATTTAAAGATGTTTTGGATCAAATGTCTGGGTTGAGAAGAAGAACAAATAACAAATAAACAACTTTTGCAGCTCGAAATAATTTCTGGTCCCTGTTTGTCCCCAGGTCTTCTGACTGGAGTGGTGGTGGACTCAGGTGACGGTGTGACTCACATCTGTCCAGTCTATGAAGGATTCAGTCTGCCTCATCTGACCAGACGTCTGGACATTGCAGGCAGGGACATCACTCGCTACCTCATCAAGGTATGAAGTGACACCAGTCCAGAGTCAGGGACGTTGGTCCAGGCAGAATTATCTTTATGGACAACTCTATGTGTGTGTTTGTTTGTCCTGCAGTTGTTGTTGTTGAGAGGCTACGCCTTCAACCACTCTGCCGACTTTGAGACAGTTCGCATGATGAAGGAGAAGCTGTGCTACGTCGGCTACAACATCGAGCAGGAGCAGAAGTTGGCGCTGGAGACCACTGTGCTGGTGGAGTCGTACACGGTACAGTTTTCTCTCTGGGCGAGGGTGGGGTCAAACTGGACAGTTTCTCCGTCCATCACAGGGTCAGAAGAAGAGACCATCATTCACTGGTCTGGTCAGATCAGTGACCAACCATTAAAATGGAAATGAATGGAAACAGCACCATCTCTGGACAGATGTGGTCGTCACTGTATCAGCTGCTGGTTCTCCATCAGGTTCTTGGTAGTTTCCTTGGACCGTTGCTGTTGGAGTTGATGACAGGGATGTGAAGTTCTCCTCTGAGTCTGTTTGTTCACCTGGTGTTTGTGGTTTTCCTGAAGTGAACTGACAGGGAAGTCTCAGATTTACTCTGTGGGAATCAGTCTCTCAGCCGGAGCTAATAGAGTTGGAAAGATGATGTCATCACCTCATGACTGGGTCTTAAAACTGCTTAAATCTATCAGAGAAATGTCACTGAGCAAGAAAAGTTGACTTCATAGTTTAGAGAAAATCCACTTTGACAACTGGAAATAACGTCTTCAGGTGACATCCACAGTAAAACCTCGGAAACAGAGTCTTGGGTTCAATTTCCAGGAAGTTGCTATAGATCTGAGCCTGTTCTAAATACATAAAAAAGGTAAATGTAAAAAAAAAACACCAACCTGAACCTTTTCTGAACAACTTGGAAGCTACAACAACTTCTGAAATCATCCAAAAAGAAGGAACTGGGGAAAAGCAGGAACTGAAAAGTGGTCCAAGGAGGCAAGGATGGGGTGAAAGGTCACAGAAATGTGGTTGAAAGTCACCGTCTTTGTGAGTGGACACGTGTGGAGCAGCAGCAGCAGCAGCAGCTTCAGCTTCCATCCACCACACAACACATTTCCAGACCTCAGGGAGAATCTCCTCTTTGTTTTTCTTCTTTGAAACTAAAAATGAGTTCTTTTTTTTTTTTTTTTTTTTTTAATGCAGGCCACATGCACACACATCCACAGGCTTCAGATTTCTTCCTAAAATAGCAGCCCTGTTACAGCAGCGCCTCCCAGAGGGTTTGTTTTTGAAGAGTGCCACTATTCTGAAGTAGTCCAAACTAATGGAGTAACTAAATCTGTTCCTGGACCACAGGCTGCTCCTTGGCTCCTCGTTCTGGGCCGCTGCCGTCGACTGACTGTTTTCTCTGGGACTCCAGCACGTAGGGCGCAGCTCCCCGTCCCTCCACCGGGCTGTGCTTTTCTTTCCAGGCCTCCGTCCCTGACGGGGAACCGCAGGCGTGTAAACGCTGCACCTGAGGGTCTGGACTTCCTGCACGCCTAAGCGAGCACATGTTGTGTCTCCCAGCTCACTGTGACCATGTGTGTTTGGGTTAGTGTAGGCGAATCGGAGCGCAGGTGTCGGTACGATCCCGTGCTGAAGAAACAAGGAGGCTAATGTGAGCCCGGCCTGAGGGGCCCTGAACTCCACCTTACATCATTTCCTGTGCAGCCACAGTGCAGCTGAGGGCGGTGCTCCACTTCCTCCCACAACCTCCAGCTGAATGAAGCCTTTTTAGCTGTGGCTCATGTTAACGCCACTCCACTCTGGACCAAGCATCGTACCATCAACCCCAGGACGCCTGTCGGGGTCATTGTGACTTTATTTTCTAAATGACATAAACAACAACTTGTCATAAAAATGTGTTAAATTGCACATTTCTTTGTTACCTTTAATATGTTAAGATATCACAACAAAGTTAACCCATTAATATTTGATAAAATATGGATTTGTCTTTTACTTTTATAATTTTTCAAGTGTGAATTAACTATATATTAAATAATTAAAAATGAAGAAAATTCCACCTGCAAATCTACGTACGTCCTAAACCATGTCCCTGTGCCTTCTCTCTGTCTTTCCATGTCCTGTCCTGTCCTGTCCTGTCCTCCACCCACCTCCAGCTGCCAGATGGTCGTGTGATCAAGGTGGGAGGAGAGCGCTTCGAGGCCCCCGAGGCTCTGTTCCAGCCTCACCTCATCAATGTGGAGGGTGTAGGAGTGGCCGAGCTGCTCTTCAACACCATCCAGGCGGCTGACATCGACACCAGGTGAGAACATGGCAGCAGAACCTCTAGTTTTTCCCCCTTCACAACAGTTCTGCTCACCAGACGGTCTCGTTAGAAACTCTGAGACTAGTTCTGGTTTCTGGTTATTAGGACTGTAAAAAAGTAGTGGTCCAGTACTGATGATACCTGATTTCCTGAAGAGGAACTGAACCCAAGAACCACCAAGAAAATCAAACCTTTATTCCTAGAAACCATATGAACTTCACCTCATTGACACATGGCTGCATTTTTTCCCTGTTCACACCTTGAATCTGTGCTCGACTCCTCAGGCCTGAATTCTACAAACACATTGTGTTGTCCGGAGGATCCACCATGTATCCTGGTCTGCCTTCCCGCCTGGAGAGGGAACTGAAGCAACTGTACCTGGAGCGTGTGCTGAAGGGAGACGTGGACAAGCTATCGGTAAGGACATCGGCCTCGGCCACTCTCTCTTTCCGACTTGTCCACACCAGAGGATGTGTTCCAGTCAAAACCTAAACTCAGACTAAGGATAGGATTTTTACCAGATTAAGAGTTCCTACAGTGCTGGTCCCAGAGGTTCTCACTGGTCCTCAGTCTGAGTTGAGTTTCCCCCAAATGTAAGAACATCAGAGTCCCAGAGTTGTAGGGACTGGGTTTAAAATTGTGTAAATATATATGATATCAATTTTTTTAACTCAACACACTGTTTATTTCCTTTTTTATTATTTATTTTTTATGACTTCTACGCCTCGTGCAGTATAGTAAACAGCCACCAGGTGGTGCCGTAGTCTTCAGAACATCTCCTGATCATCAGAGTTTTCTGTTTCCAACTGACTCCATGGGTTTCAGTCCCAACGACTCTAAGACTCTACTTTGTTAGAGTTGTTGTTACCAACGCGTGTGAACCGCGTTTCCTGTTGTTTGGCCTCGAGGCTCAGATGGAAAAGAAGAAAATCACGTCTTCATTCGACATGAGCTCAGGAGCAGGAGCAGAGGAGCTGCTGGGCATCGTTCTGATGTTTATTTTAAGAAAAAATAAAATATTTGGAAGAACAAACAGGTCATGGACGGAGAAATAATTGGGTCAAAGTAGGATTTAGGTCTGGGTCTCTGTCCCAGAACGATAAGACATTCTGGGAATGTCAGTGACCGCTCTTCATTACTGTATCCATCCATCAACCAACCTTCTATAGTCCTGGGCGTTACAGCCTGGTGACCACTGGTAAACCCCAGATGTTTGACCTCAGAGTACTCCTTGTGCATGCATGTGTGTGTGATGCGTGGGCGTGCATGTGCGCCAAAACTTGTGCCTGCCTGGAAAGATGTGCAAACTCATTATTTCGGGATCCTCAGGTGAATTGCGCAAAGGACGGAGGACGTCGCGCTGAAATGAGAATGTAGGCGCGACAGTTCTGTCTTGCTGCGTCTCAGGTGAGTGTGTGTGTGTGTGTGTGTGTGTGTGTGAGGGCCAGGTTGCCACCATAGTAGAGCAGCTGTCTCTTATACACATCTAGATGTGTATAAGAGACAGCTTCATTACTGTATCCATCCATCAACCAACATTCTATAGTCCTGGGCGTTACAGCCTGGTGACCACTGGTAAACCCCAGATGTTTGACCTCAGAGTACTCCTCCTGCACAAATGTTCCTGCGGAGGACAGTTGTCCAAAACCCACACCCACCCCTCTGAACCTGTAGGGAAAACAATAAGCTGCGAATCACATCCGATTGCAGGGAAACCCAAACAATGGAGGACACTGAGTCCACAGGGCCGAGGACGGGGACGGTTTCCTGAGCTTCAGGGTCCGCTCACATCACTCCTCACATCCTCTTTGTCTCCTCTTCACATAGAAATTTAAGATTCGTATCGAGGATCCACCCCGGCGAAAGCACATGGTGTTCCTGGGCGGGGCCGTGCTGGCCGACATCATGAAGGACAAGGACAACTTCTGGCTGACCAGGGAGGAGTACCAGGAGAAAGGAGTCCGAGTGCTGGAAAAACTCGGGGTCACCGTCAGATAAAAAGCTCTGAACGGACACAACCGCACACACACACACACGCAAGCATACAGGACACGCACACACACACACACACACACACACACACACACACACACACACTCCCCCTCCTGAACACCGCAGAGTAAAATCTATTGATCTTCATCTTTTCTTTTCCTCCTGGCTCTCGTTCCTCTTCGTGCTCCTTCACACTGGCACAGTTCTGGTTCCTTCCCCGCTCCTCAGGCCTCACCCAGAACCAAGATCATGTGATAAGGAAAAAATCTGAGTGGTGTGAAAGACAAACTGTAGACACAACCTATGGCCCGGGGTCCATATGCGGCCCGTTTGCCTTTTTAATTCGGCCCAAGAAACTAAGGTCCAAATGACGTTATTAACTTGTTCTATTTTTACACTTCTGCCTTTTCCCTGCAATGTCTGCATTCCCCCAATAGATGGCTCAGAAAAGGCTAAAGTTTGGTTCTAGCTGGTTCTAAGTCCTTGAAGTTGTTCCCCTGCAGAACCTTAGGTTAGTGTTCTCCAGCTGAGCTGTGGACAGACACAGGGGGGACGACGAGGACGCACGGTCAAGGAGACAGGACAGATCCAGGGAGAACGTCACGCGGTTTAGGAGGTTCTGAACGGAACCAGAGCTGAAACCAGGTACTCAGCCGTGTGAAGGAGTCGAAGGAGAAGCTGACAGTCGTCACCTCCTCCTCCTCTTCCTCCTCCTCCTCATTCCTCTGCTCCTCTCTTTGCATCTCTCTGCTCCTGCTTCATTATCCTTTATTTTGAAAGTCTTGATCAAGAGGGTAAATATTCTAAATATTCTGCCCACTGGTGCATCTGGGACCCAGGTTTGTCCCGTACAGATGCAGAAGGAACCGGTCTGAGGAACGTTGACGCTGCGTGATGTGAATCACAGCCGTTGAGAAGAGGAAGTCTTTTTGTTTTTTTCTTAATTTAATGTTCCGAGCGATTTGAAGGTAAATAAAACAACTTCCAGGGTCCAGAACCAAACAGCCACGCTCCTCTTCCTCTGCTCCTCACCTCCTGCAGGTGAGACAGAACCTGTCGCACCTTTGTGTGAGTTTTCTTTTCTTTTTTTTAGAAGATGACATCACAGTGGGGGCGGGGCCTGACGTTTTATTTTGTTGATTTTCTTGTTGGCGTGAATGAATTCTGAGCTTATTTGTATCTTAATTCCTTTGGTTTCACTGACTCCTGCTCCTCCTCCTGCTCCTCCTCCTGCTTGTCTCCTCCTCCTCCTCGGGCTGTGCACTACTACCATTGTGAATGGGCTGTTTGGTGGTGAAGAAGTTCCTCCATGTTTTTATGAAGAATTGACGGTTGATTCAATGACTAAAGGGACAAACGGCGCAGCGCCGGACGGTGGTCAGGTGAGGGTACTGCAGGGTGGGGTCTCCTCGGTTCCTGACCTCCTGACCTGCAGCCGTGTTGAAATCAGGCTGACGTTCCCGGGCCGAACACCTTCCTCCTGATCCAATAAGGCCGGGGGCGGGACAGTTGCAGATTGACGGAAGAAATTTGATTGGTTAAAAGAAGAGAAGACGTGGGAAAATAAAACGGTATATATTTGGGTTTATTTCCTTTCTTTATTTTGAAGTTGAAATGCTGTGGAGATCTTTCTGCCCCCCCCGACGGTCGACATATCGCTGACAGGAGGCACTTCTATTTTGTCTATGATAAATATGTATATTTTTTTTCCTCTTTTTCCACGAGCGTCTCTATCCAGTGCCAAGTGCAGTTAATATTAACTGGATCTCACATCTTTTAATGTCTTTTCTTTGTCACTGTTTTTGTTTTTATTTTCCTGTGTTGTTCATAGCATAACTGCCTAACGCTGATTTAAATAAAGAAAAGTGATTTATAAGGACCGCCGTCTGGAGCGCACTTTGTTCCACTCTCTGTTGGGAAAACATTTGGGAATGGTGGGAAAATCAAGGACCTGTTCTGGTCTGGACTCCTGATTCAATGATGACAACATTCACCAGCACTAGGACTGATGTCTGTCCTGCTAAGACCCTTCAGATCATCAGCGGTGACTTGTCATCCTTCCTTCTGATTTTACATAAATAGTATAAAATAATTGACCCACCGACTCGTGCTGGTCCACGACCCCAGGGTTGGGCATCCCTGTGCATATTTATTTATGTAACAATAATTTTCTGGAAATGACTTTCCAGAGTGACTTACAGTTTGAGGAAAAACTGACATTAACTTACAGTAAAACTAGAATGTTTGTTGGCAATTTCCATCCTTTTGCAGCTCGAGGCCTCATTAAAATAAATTAAAATGTCTTGCGCCCTCTATTGGTACGTTTGAACAAATACGAAAAACATAATAAAAATAATAAAGATAAGAAGCTCATATAGTAGGAATAAAACAGAAGATTATGGGATATTATATTGTTTTATTATGAAATCTCAGGAACTTGTGTTGATGATAACGATGATGGACTCTGATGAAGATGAGGAGGAGGAGCAGGAGGACAACAGCTGTGCTCTGAGCAGAAAGAGGAAGAGGAAATGGAACAGTGGCGCCACCAGAGGAAGAGGCTACGTTTCCGTGCCTGAAATAAAGATCTTTCCCAGACTCTTCCGGTCCCTGTTCCATTTTAATCCCTGGACTCCGGACACTTCCCTCTCCACCGTGAACTGTTGTGATGTCCGGCTCCTCGGGGACACAGGTGGACAAGGTGGACGACATGTTGAATCAGACAGATGTACAGTAGCCCCACGGTTCCAGATTATTGTGAGTCTTCAGAAGATTAAGAGATTAAAGGTTAATGTCGACCTTTGTTGAAAATCTACTCTTTTGTCTTTTGGCTTCATTTTGTTTCTTCTTCTTCTTTCTTTCATTTCTGTCTTAACTTTAACGTCTCTGTTGAAAACAGTCTTCAAAACTTCTTCTCCCCATCAAATCTAGACCACGACTTCTAACCTTGTTGCGCTGTAAGGCAACGGCAGTGACCACTCATCCACTGTCTTGCTAACATCTAGTCATCATCTTCAGCTCTAATGTTGTTACTTCCTGTTGTCTCTCGGAGTCAACTTCCTGTTTCCTGTCCTCTCTTCTTCGTCAGCTGCCGGCAGCACGTGTCTGTAGTTTGGTCAGTTATCAGTTCACACCATGTGACCGTGTCCAGATTCAACATGAGGTCTGGGGTCTGGTCAGGTGACTCCTCAGACCAACACCGTCCAAAACTGCTGAAGACTCTGTCTCTCTGTGAATAAACGCTAAAATCTTGGGTAACCATGGACGTAGGCGGTAGAACTGGGCCGCTCCTCGCCTCCACTGGACCACGACGCCGCTGCGGGACAGGGAACCTCCCATTCCTGTAAATTGCAGGAGGAAGTGAGCGTCGAGGAGCGTGGACCCAGAGAGGGGCCGCGCTGACCCCGTTACACACACAGATATCTTAAATGTTTGCACATGTGGACGGTGATGCTGTTTGCAGCCGCGGCCCAGAGAGCCCCGAGGGAGACCCCCCCCAGCCCCCGCCCCCCGCCTCCTCCTCTCCCTCTTTACCCCCCCCCACCCCCACCCCTCGGCTCTGTCATTATCGCCCACATGCTTTTCCAGAGACATCCTGATTGAAACAGCTCGACGTCCTCGATGGCTATCACATGTTCCTGCTGAGGAGGGAGGAAGTGCAGAGGACAGAAGGGAAGAGGAGTCAAGAGGAGAAAGGAGGAGAAAAAGGAGCTGAGAGGAGGGAGACTGAGAGCAAACAAACTTTATCTAAGTCCAAACTGAAACCGCAGGAAACGTCCAACTTTTCTTTCCTCATCCATGGAATTCTCTCTGGACAGAGTTCTGTTGGTGTCCAGTGTCCGGATGCTTCGGTTGTCATGGCAACCAAATATAGCCAGACCAAAATATTCTCTTATGAGTTTATTCTCAATGGAAAGCAGGCGTTAATCCAGATTAAAACCATTTTTCAAGACCTTTCAAACATCTGACCAGTTCATACAGTGGTCAGTGTTTGAGGCCTTTCTCGGTTCTTTTGACCAGCAGTCATCCAACTGCTGACCCTGTGACTGTAAGGCAAAGGTCAAAACCACTCATCCACTAAATTCATTTACGAAAATTACTTCACAAGTGACCACGCAGTGTGAGAGCGGTCAGTGCTGTCACCTTACAGTAAGAAGGTCAAGAGTTTAAGTCTCAACACATGGAGACCAAGGTCTGAATGATGTGAACGGTACCAGGTGTCCATCGGTGTCTCTCTGGATCCAGGTCCTGGTTTTTATTTCTTGGTCTGGTTTTTCTGTTTTTCTCTGGTCGACTCAGAACTCTTTCTGATTGGCTGAGTAGTGTCACCTGACCCTGAGCTCTGGCTGTCAGTGGGCGGAGCCTCTCATTTGTCCCAGGTGAAGCAGGTGTGGTTCAACGCCTGGTCCCTCAAACAAAGTGGACTCAGAGCTGATCTGTCTCAGCAGAATGTGTGTGTGTGTGTCGACTGAGGGAATTGAACCTGAGACAACTATGGTGTGTGTGTGTGTGTGTGTGGACCCTAAAAATGCTACCAGGTCAGAGTGGATTTCCCTGAACTCCAGTCTGGAATCATCTTAGAACATCTCAGTAACATCAACCAGGCGGTGATGAAGGTTCGACACAGAGAGTTTGATGGATCTGAGGAAGAGGAGGAAACTGAAAGAGTCCGTGAGTTGTTTTGTCTTTTCAAAGAACAGAGTTGAGTTATGTTGACTGAGTTGATCAAAGTTCCACTGATGTGAAGATCTGACCTTCAGATCAGTAAATCTATTAATATATTGACATATTTGAATATATATTGATAGATGTGTGTGTTGTGTTTGTAGATTGGTGTACATCAGGGGACCGACTCCAGGCTTTTACTGTTTTCTCTGTGTTTATTGGAGGCCGAAGGTAAGACACACACACACACACACACACACACACACACACACACACACAGACACACACACTGACTGGAGATTTTCTCACACACTTGCTCGCTCGCCCTTCAGTATCTACACACTCCTTCCTTCCTTCCTGTTCCGTCTCTGAAGCAGGAGCTACATCCATCATCGTACATGTTAGAAACAGGTATTAAAAAAAAACAACAAAACAAATAGAAATAAAAATGTACAACATACACTTGATATATATATATATAATATATATAATATAATTTTGCTCTTATTTTTTTACATTACAGAGGTAAAAATACTACTTGTAAAAAAATGGGTCTAATTTATTACATGGACTTTTTCTATGTTTTTTTTTCTCAATTTAAATACACGATGAGATCGAGAAGATGAGTTCAGGCACTTGGTAACGGCTCTGACATGTGAGGGAACACTCCACACACACACACACACACACACACACACACACACACACACACACACACCTGGTCCATCACATCACTGGTTGGTGAGAACAGAACCGACTTGTGGCGACAGTTCGGGGACGTTTCCTTGGCAGAAGGATCAGGACGGACCATCGTGACAGATTTCCTTTTTTAATTGTTAACGTGACATGTTTTTTCAGAGATGAAAGTTTATTTTTTTTCTGAATGAGATTGTTGTGTTTCTATTATTGACGAACCGAGCTGAGAAAGAGAGAGAGAGAGAGAAAGATCGTACGATGTTTGAGCGAGGGACCGTCTGGCATCACGAAGCCAATGATTCCATTCACTCAGTATAAAAGTAGGACATAGTTCCGTCTGCTCAGTGTCCAAAACTGCTGTTAAAGCCATTGACGTCCGATAGTAATATTGTCCCAACGTCCAATTTCCCATCTCAAGCCAACAAATGTCCCCAAAACTGAAGTCCACGTCTTCAGTGTGAGATTCCAGCAAATTTGGCCAAAACCAAGGATGGTGTTAACGGAATTTCACTATTGGAAGAAGAACTGACGATGATGCTAACATCAGCAGATGGATACGAATATGAAATAGTTTGGTTGGAACAGTGGGAGGAGTTTAGTTTCTTCGCCAAAAAACGTAACATTTACTTGGAATTGGATGAAATTGTAGAAATGGTGCAGAACAAAGTAGTTTCCTAAAGTTTTCTGTATCTGCAATTAACTTCTATATTGGACGTACACTGGACTCATTGACAGCTTCATAGTGCCCCCTACAGGGAAGAAGGGGATGTTACATTTAAAGTTTTTTGTCTGGATAATATTGGTAACTGGACAGACTCAGATCCCAGATCCAGAGGCGGGTTCTGGGATTTGATCACGACTTTGGTGCCAAGACTGTGACTCTGACGCCGGCTTTAAGGAAAGGAAGTGATTGTACGTCGCAGGCAAACTGGAGTCCACGAAAAATCAGGATGAGAAATGTTCACAGACTTTTTTCTTCAGTTTAATTAGAAAAATAATCCAACCCATGTTTCTACACAGACGTGATTTCTCTGGAGCCTCGAACCCACGACCGACGCGGCGGACTCCAGCGGACATCTTCAGAGCCGGGCTCCAAAATCTTGTTAAGGCGTAACAGGTGACGAACTGAACACAGAGGGCTGGGGCGGGAATTCTACTGTTGGATCCAGGAGGAGGAGGAACTTTAGGCACTGTTTGAAAAAACATGGATGGCTGGAGGGGGCGGGACTAGAGGAGGCTGATTAGGGTGAGGGCGGGAGGGTGATGTGGCGTGACTCCAGGCACCTTCAGATGAAGTCAAAAGAAAAATCACACACACACACACACACACACACACCAGCACCATGAGTCTCGTTGCTGGTGGATTCATTTGGGTGAGAAAATAAATATAAGACGAGAACAAATCTTTGGGGTTGGAGAAGATGAAAGGATAAAATCAAAGAAAGACAAAAGAACAAAGGGGGAGTACCACGTTTGTTTCAGTAAACAGAGTCCACGTCCATGTAGCAGAGCCATGTGGACTATATACAGGAGCTGGGACACACACACACACACACACACACACACACACACACACACACACTCATACATACATACATACATAAACACACACACACACACACTCATACATACATACATACATAAACACACACACACACACACACAGCTAAGTCTGATACTGGGATACGAATATAAGGACAAAAAAATGGCCACGCGATACATTAAAAAAAAAGAGAAAATAAACAACAAATTCAAGTTCTTTGACGCCGAGTCAGTGTACAAAGTATAAAGTACCTGCATATGTGATACATGACATAAAGATCAGCTATAAAAAAGGCCCCCTGAAGGAAAGAGCTTCCCTCTCACTGCAGAAACAGAGCGTGAACCAAGACCAAGTGAGAGAAGAGTCCGACGTCGGGGGGAGCTTATCTTCCCAGGCCGTTCAGAAAATGCACCCACAGTCTGTGTTTATTTGGCTTATTTCAGTGTCTGGAAGTCGCAGAGAAACCCACAGAGCCACCGTGTGGCGCCCGTGAGCCGCCGTCTCCTTCTTTTGTGCATTTCCCCTTCCTTCCCTTCCCCTGTGCTTGCGTTGGGTTTTCAGGTTTTTATTCTTCATTGCGCAGGTGGCGGCGGCGGCGGCGGCTCAGCTCTGGGCCTTGTGTCGACCCCCGCAGCAGCCGCACGCCAGCCCCGCCCGGTGGCAGGCGTGCAGAGGGGGATACAGGCAAAGGCACGGCGCCACCACCGACAGGCCCAGCAGAGCCATCCACCGCGTGCCGAGCCGTCCGCCGCCCTCGCTCCCGTCACAGGAGCACGGGTCCGAGTAGTCCCCCTCGGGGTCGGACATGCAGTGGTACAGCATTGTGTCCGCCATCCACATGCAGCTGACCCTTTGGATGCACACGCGCAAGGGGTCCGGCGCGTCTTGGCAGCGGCCTCTGCGGTTGTTGGAGACGGTGAAGGCCTCGCCGCAGTGCTCGCACTGCGCCCGCTCGAGTCCCTCCTCTTGTCGTCCTTTCGCACCATTGGCTGATGGTGAGGAGCTGGGGATGAAGGAGCGAGGCTGCGAGGAGATGACGGAGGAGAGGCCATGGCGGTGGCTGCCGCCGTGGCCCTTATTGGTCAAGGGTCCCAGGGCGGGGTCTGAGTCTGAGGGGGAGAGGGCGGGGGCCAGGGGGTAGGTGTAGTCGTGTTTCTGCGAGTCAGTCTTAGCAAAGTCCACGTAGGACTCGGAGTCCTCCATTTGGATGAACTTGTCCCGCATGGTTGCATGGCGGTAGTCCTCGTAGCCCCGTGTCAGCCAGGGTCTCTCCGAGTGGCGTCCGAGGTGATGCTCCATGGTCTGCTCCCAGTTTCTTTCTCGGGGGTTGATGCGGACGATCTCCTCGTCCTCCTGGAAAGTGACGTGGCGGGTGATCCGTGTCAACGGCTGTAGGGAGGAGGAGAGGAAGGGTTAACGTTTCTGACAAATGTTCAGTCTTTGAAAAAAAGAAAGTCCTCATTTTTTTCTGGTCAATGAGACACATTTTTAAAATGGTTGCGATGCTAAAATATTAGCATCAAATAATAAACCGTAGATGATAAAACATAAATGCTACTTGTGTTGCTATGTGTATTCTGAGGTTACATGGGTGAAACTGCTACTTGGTGGCACTAGGTGGCAGCCACACAAGAGCAGGCAGCGAGGAGAGTTACTTGAACGTCTGATCAATTGTCCTCAGGGTTCAAGAACCAACACGAGTCTTAAGGACATTTTCAGCTACAGCACCAGAGTCTGGGACTCACCGGGTCCAAGAAGTAGTGGTCTGAGAGTCGGTAGGGGTCTCGGGGGTTGTGCCGATGTCCCATCACACACTTGTGTCTCAGCGGAAGGGGCGAGGACTCCAGCGGCAGAGAGTTCTCCAGTTTCTGGGAGGAGTTGGACGAACTGTCCGTGTTGTTCTGAAAGGAAACAAACAAACACAGGACACAGGCTGAGAGACGCTCTCTGATTGGACAGGTGAAAAAAAAAAGCCAGGACAGGAGGACGCCACCATTGGACACAAAAACAGGAAGAGTTGGCGGAGGTTTCTGGAGGAGGAAAACAGGAAGGAGCACAGCAGCCTGACTTCAAAGTTCTTCAGGAACCACGGGACAGTTTTCACATTGTTCCTAAATCTGTGGCCTGAAGTTGAGAACCTTGTAGATCAATCAGTGGAGAACAGGAGAACGCTAACCCACCGTTCTAACTCAGCGTCTCCACGTCCAACCTTTCTGTCTGGTGTTCCCATAAGTGTCTGGTCTACAACGCCTGTCCAACCATTTTCATTTCTTTCTCTGGTACCAGGCTCTGTGACCATCATGAACTTCTTCCACTAGAAGAAGTCTTCACTCTTCAATCCCTGGTGTTCCACAACTCTGGGCTACAGATCCACTGGTCTAAAACACCAAACAGGTTCTGAAGGTATCACGGGTCTGTAACCATGACAACAGGACTGAGAGACCATCTGAGACCGGGAGACCTGGAGGGACAACCAACTACTGTAGGACTAACTCCTACTAACTCTTGAAAACCTGTTTCAGGAGCTGATGAACCCAACGGTGACTCAGCTTCTGGTACAGACCGTGGTTACCATCTCCCACCTCCCTGTCTGTCCTGGGGAACCACCTCGTCTTCAGTCAACCTGGAAGGACACATGTCTCACCACTGCTCATTGAGCTCCACAGGCTGAGGCCTGATGTCTCCCCTCATCAGAGATGTGATGTCTTTCTGTCCCAACATGCACAAAGGACACGCAGGATATTTTCAGGGGTGGTTGCACGCTGGTCAAACATCTACCAAGAACTAGGAGAACGGGGGAGAATAAGAAACTGTTGAAGACGTAGCTCTTCCTCCTGTCCTCCTCTGTGTCCTCGAGCTCTTGTTTGTTAATCTGAAGGTTTCACAGGAGTTCCTCTGTCCCCGTCCCCTCGATCTCCCCAACCACAGCCCCCCACCTTCTTTCCTGCTCTCTAAGAATTCCAGCCCAGAGCTCAGGTCAGTGTGGTGTGAGTCAGTGTGACCACATGTTCTGATGCCTGGCACTTCCTCAGGATTACGACCCACACTTTGACTTGTTGGTCAAAGTGAGTTACACGACCCAGTCGGCGTGTCTGTCTGTCTGTCTGTCTGTCCGTCTGTCCGTCCCTGATATATCCTGCTCCCCACATGGAAACGGCCACGGCTGAGAATGTCCCCCCAGCTTTCTTACAAAGCCCTCAGAGCCGTCGTCCAAAAATAACATTAAATGCTGCCTCCGTCCTGACTCCTCCCCCCTGCAGAAGACATTACTGCGAGGAGGAGCTGATAGGACTTTCAAAAAGGCTGCGACTAATTCAAAACACAGAGCTCCAGCAGCAGGACCAGGAGACGCAGGGGAGGTGGAGAGGAGGCCAGGAGGAGACGGAGACGAAGACTTTATATTTCTGGACATCCGCTCTTCATATATTTTGGCCTGAGGTTGGACAGAGGGCATTTCAAGTTATTTTCTGACACAAAACATGTTCCAGCTCTGGACGCTGGGAAGAATTCATCCTTCAGCGTCCAGGCGCCCCCTCCTGGGACCAGCTCAGAACAGCTTCACCCCCCGACCCCCACTCCCTCTTAGTGAATGAGCCAAAATAGAGGCAGGGAGGGGGGGTTAAGTTTAGGTTTGGCAAACGAGGAATCGTTTAGGGAAGTATGTCCATCCGAGCTCGACCCCCACCCCCCACCCCCCAGGCTGTAAATCTGCTGCAGTGTTTCCCCACGTCCACCACGGCCCGCTGTGACATCTGTAGGAAACGTCAGCAAAATAAAAACAGCGTTCATTAAAATCTCCTCCACTTTTCCCTCAAGTTTCCTTCAAGACTCTGACTGTTGCTGGTTGGTCCAACATGTGGCCTCGGGGACCATTTCTGTGCCCAGACTTTCCTCATTAGTTTTTAACGGCAGCTCCAGGGCAGAGTTATTATTAAGAACCTTTTTTTCTGTAACACAGCGATGGAAACGCAGATTGAGTCGAGCTCCTAAAGGGTCTTGGACAACGTTTAACCAGATTAAATATGTTATCATTTCTGTCCTTACTCTTTTTAAAGTTTTTCTTCACCAACTTTAGGCAAAATCCCTCTTTTTAATTTTTATTATTATTCTTGACTATTGTTTGTGGTGAAGCTTGTGTTTAACTTCTACATCCAACTGATTCCTGAGTCACATTCAGACCAAGTAACACAACGTTATTGTGTTTTCAAACCTAATCTATGTCAAAATAAAAGCTTTTCTGCACAGAAGAATCACAGAACATTCACCTGATCCTGACCCGGTGACTCTGGGTGCAGCTCCACAAAATTGACATTGAGTCTTGTAACTGTCTTATTTTGTCCAACATTGTCCAATCACTTTATTTCCAAATCTGATATCGACTGTTGAAGGCAGCTGTTTGCCTCTGGATCCTTTGTGGAATTCTAGGAAAATTGGTGAATCCCAGGACTTGTGTTACCGGACTTTCATCTGAACGACATTACATAAAAACCTCGGGCCGATCATTCTGGTCCATCCATCTCAACGTTCATCACTCGTTTGAACAAATGTGAAGGAGCTGAAAATCTTTGGTTTTTATGAACAAACTTTGTGGAATTTGCTTTGATTCGTTCAATGGAAGGAAGTGAAAAGTTTGAGTGACGACACAGACCTCACCCCCACCCTGGTGCCCCCTCCACTCCTGGGTGTGTTTGTGTGTGTGTGTGTGTGTGTCTGTGTTGTGTCGCTGTGTTCACTCCCAGCAGAGCTCCTATTAGTCTTGGCTCTCACAGACAGCTCCAGTCAAAGATGAACCATGAGACACTTCCTCTCATAAATCAGCAGCTCCGCTCTGAGCTGGGAAACAGCTGCTGGCTGAGAGTTCGGTGGCAGCTCCGCTCTTTCCTCCACTGGGAGGGTGGAGTGTGAGTGTGTGTTTGTGTGTGTGGAGTGAGGAGGGGGTCACCAGGAGAGAGAGGGGAGGTGGTGGAATACAGGAAGTGACCTTGTGGCCCAGCCTGCTGTTCCCGGTGTCAGGTTACAGGGTGGGGGATGGGGGTCCCTTCATGCTAATTTAAGGTGGACCAGACCCTGACACAGGAAGTCAGGGAGGTGAGGACCGTCCGCGGGGATGAATGGAGTGTTTGAGTCCAACCTGTGGTTGAGGACAGGACGGCAGAGACCAGTCCACACAACGACAGACGTTTAACAATCAGTTCACATGAAGGGACAAGACTTAAGAGACAAAGAGGAGGTTTATGAGTAGAGGAGGACACGGAGGACTAGGACAGGAGGTGCTCTATGGAGAGCTGGGTCTTCAAGAGTTTCTCTAGGACATTGAGGGACTCCACTGTTGGAACATTACATCTTGGATGTCATTGTGAGGATGTTGGGAGACCACAGAGGACAACGTTCCCGACCAGAGGAGAAACGATGAGACAACGTGAGCTGTGGGAACCAGTGTAGCTCAGTTAGCAGAGGTTTGACCTTCTAGGAGGACAGAAGACCAGGCCCACTGTCTCAACTAGTATCTGTTACTACAAACACGACCAGGACCAGGACCAAAGCCAAAAGAAGCAGAGCTCCTGACTGTTCTGGACCTGGATCCATCATTTCAACACAACAACAGCTCAGATACTGAGAACTAAACTACACGACAGGAGAAATGGATCTTACGGTGAAGACGTCGTCGTCTCCCAGCTCACTCTCGTTCTGGAGCGCCGTGGACGAGGTGGTGGAGCCTGTTGACAGGACGGCAACAAAAGGCGTTGAGCGTTGACTACACTAAACCAGCAGATGATCTACCAAGAAACCTGGACTTCTGGACGCAGCTCTACGTACCTTCAGCCAAGTCCTCGATGGCTTTCCGCACCCCCCGGTCAAAGGCTCTGGCGTCCGCTGGACTCTGGAAGGTCAGCCCACATCTCCGGTCTTCCACTTTCCAGTGATGAAAAGTGGGAGTGGCTATGTTGTAGACCAGATCCTTCCTCAGTGGACAGTCCAGGATCACCTGTTCCACACGGTCCAGAGAGAACAGAGACGTTAAAGTCCCGTCATCGATCCGTGAAGTTTCAGTTCATTTCACTCCTGCAGAGTCAACATTCGGACCTGTTTGTCCCGGAGACGTTCACCGCGGATGAGGAACTGGGAACTTTCAGAGGCCGGCGCGGGAGCCAACTCTGGCGGCAGGAGGCGACAAACTCCAACCCTGGTCAGGGCGCCGCCATCCTGGGCCAACCAGCCGCCACTGGAGTCGTCCCGTGTCATCACCACCGCTTTTACACGCACGATGTAGCTGTCACTGGACACAAACACAGGAGGGAAGACAAGGATTCATGAGACAAACTACAGGAACCAGATGACGTCTTTACAAAGGAAAGAATTAAATCGATTATTTAGACTCCTCCCCCTCCACCCCGCCGATGTTGACAGTCAAACTAAAGGCGTGTGTGTGTGGGTGGAGATCTGAGCTGCAGCGAAAACCTGAGGTTCTTCACCTCAACACAGCTCCTGTGTGTGTGTGTGTGTGTGTGTGTGTGTGTGTGTGTGTGTGTCCTGTGGTCTTTGTACTGTGCAGCAGTCTGACGTGTGAAGATGTGAGACAGTTCTGGACCGGTCGGGTTCTTATATCAGAGCTGGATTCACACAGTGACAGAATGTTCGAGGGCGTTTCAAGTCACGACTCTGACGCCGCCGCCGTCGCCGCCACTCGCTGTGCTGAGGTGGGAGTCGTCGCACAAACACTTCTTTAAATCGAATGTTGTTGTTTTTTGTTGTCCAGAACAACAGGGACAGATTCACAGGGTGAGATGATGAAGTGAAGTTGGACCAGAACTCAGACCAACCTGGAATAAACCAGATGATGGTGATTGGCTGGTTTATCACCAGGATTAGATTCAATCTGACCCTGTGGGTCTGTTGACCGGTGAAGATCTGGTTCTTATGACTTATTTTTTGGCCTCTTTACTTGTTTATGTCGTCAACTGTGAAACTACTGACCTGAGTGTGTGTCCTGGACTAACACAGACAGACAGACAGACAGACAGACAGACAGACAGTTTGTTGGCTGTTTGACTCATCAGTTGTTGCTCTGTGACCTATTCATCATATATCATTTATAAGGATGTTATTGTCTGGTGATATTGATACGACTCTAACAATCTGATAACAGACGTTTATATCCACAAAAGTTAATGTCAGACGTCCTTAACTATTTGTTGGTAATTTAACTAAACTGTCAAGATAAACTTAGCATTTGTTGCTTTTCTTTTTACTTTTCTTCTTTATAAAGGGAGGACTTTAAGTTCTCGGTGCCACAAGACAAAAAACACAGGACGTCCTCCAGTTTGATCACAGCAGACGGTGAATGGACGACAAAGACAGGAAGTATCAGACACATCAGTGAGTGTCAGGTGTGAAAAGAAAGAGGAACACTGAGAGACTAATGATGGGGGAGGACGGGGGTGTTGTTGTATAATTAGCCTGGAGACAGTCCCTCAGATTTCAGATGCACACAGTTACAGGAGGTAGAGTGAGGTAGGGATTGGCTGAGAGACAGAGAGAGAGACAGAGACGGAGAGACGGACAGAGAGAGAGAGAGAGAGAGAGAGAGAGGTGGTGGAACTAGTTCAGCAGCCTCCACCCACACACATTCATAAAAGTGACTGAATAACAGAGTCAGTGAGAGGCTGACGGCAGAGCAGGAGTCAGAACACGACAGTAACCACAGCTCCAGCCACCAACACACACACACACACACACACACACACACACACACACACTCTTTCAGCCTGACAGACTCACATTTATATAACAAATATATATCCATGTATATACAAACACACACACACAGTGTGTGAGTGGAGAGACGTGCAGCTTTTATTAGTGTCTTAAATAGAACAAAAGTCCTGGACTTGTTTCCAGAGCAGGACTTTAATAGAGGAGGTGGAGGAGCAGGAGGTGGAGCAGCAGGAGGAGGTTAGGGTTGGGGTTAGAGGAGCCAGACCATAATGGAAGGTGGGAAATAGTCACTCAGGTTTTTCTTAGTCATGCGGGAAACTTAAAAGGCCAGAATTAAAATAATAGAGATTTGAAATAGAAGGGACCGGTTTTTATTCTGGACCTGTTCAAGGTTCAGAGTCAGAAACCACGACGTGTTGTGATGAAGGGACCAGGCCAATCAAGACAACAGGACAGACACAGAGACAGCACCAGGCTGTGTTTCTGTCCAAAAAGTTAATTTTTATTCACTGATGGAAACCTAATGTCAAACATTAAACCTGCAACTTTCTATTTCTAATTTCCACAGTTACTTCCACAGTTCCTGAAGACCAACCGACCTGGTAAAATGATTAAAGTCTATATATACTGTAAATATATATAAACAGAAAAAAAAACTCCTGCAACGCAGACCATGAATGCAACACTCTGGGTCAGTGTTTTCTGACCTTTAATACATAAACTTTATAAACTCTAACTATTAATTCACTTAAAATGTTGAGAAATCTGGGCCTGTTTAGTTGAACTCAACGCTGATTTCCTCGCAGGAATCGAAGAAAGACGTTCATAAATATCATTTTTTAGCTTCCTTATCCTGTCGGGCTGGCACTCATCCAGACAAAGACAAATATTTTGCAATAAATAAAATAACAATATAGTTTCCGGACCAGTGACGTTAGATGATTATAATAATGACACTCCTTACCTTACACCTCCAGGCGTACATGCACTTGCAATAAATGTTTTGCATAAAGAAATAGTTAAATTCATACATGTATATATATATATAAAAACATAGATTTGAAGAGATTTGTCTACTTTGCCTGAGATTTCATTCAAGATGAATTCGAGGCAAAAAAAAATAAAAAATCATCATTGTCATGTTTAACTTCTTTTCAATCAACTAACAGCCACATCAAGGCCCCCGTACAGAAATATATATATATATACATATATATATATGGTCCAAAATGATGGAACGATGGAACTGATTTTTATTCAGAAAATAAGAAAAGAAATCCTGGCCCACACACACACACACACACACACACACACACACACAGCCAGTGTCCCACGTGACGGGCTGGTGTCCTCCACACCAGCCCGTCAGACTAAACCCACACATCCAGTCTGGCCACATACAGAAATAACAGCGACTCCTCTTCTGTATCAGTGCCTGAGCTCCAAGACACTGGATCTCCACTATCAGCTCTCGCAGATGAACTCGTCACATTTCGCTCCGTCTTGTGACCCGCGCTCAGTGTCTTGTCTGCCGACAGGCGCTAGAATCTGAGGCCGGGAAACAGACGACCACGACCAGCAGCGACAGTTACTTTAATAAACACACACTCACACCAATACATAGGAATACATACATAGATATATCTAAATATACTGTATATAAACAGAATGTTTGGGAAGTGTGAGACTAATTCCGTCCACACCAATGTAGCACGAGGTACAGATACTAAAAAAGGAGTGTGACGGTGTCTGCTCGGAGAAAAGGTGGTTCAGACTCCACGGCCCATCGCTAGGTTCTCGACCCGTTCCTGTAAACACTGCGGTGACTTCAAAACCTCAGCAGAACAGCAGTTTACAATTTCCATGTCCTCCAGCCGTGGCGTGTTTTGGGTTCCGTCCACGCTACAACTTTTGGTTTAGTGAATGATTTTGTCCAAACCCTTTATTCCTGATTCCAACATCAACTGATATTTACAGCCATTGACCCTTAGAACTGAGGTAAACATCTCTCCTCCCTTTGTGCGATCCATCTGATCTGGGTCAGAACCCAGACCTCCTGCTGTCGGACTTTCATTATCAGAAGAAATCCTGACGTATTTAAGCGTCGGCCTGATGATATTGGACATCTATAATTTACACTCGTATCCAAACCCTTTGGCTAAAAGTGATTCAAGTAAGTAAACGTCAAAGACCATCAGCAACAATCTAACTACTGACGTCTCTATTGTAAGGCAGCACCAAAAACCACTGCACACCATGTGACCCACTACACTTAAATAACAGGGAACAAAACATCTTTGCTGAAAAGACCTTGACCCAAAAGGTTCACAAATGCAAACTGTGTGATCCTTCAGTCCAGTCCCGTCCACAGACTTGTCCTTTCAGAAAACAACAGAAGGGACAAGGACTGAACCAACCGTTATCTTCTACACTTGGTACAGACTTATTAAAAACAAGTTGGTACCATGATCAGGAAACCAACAGGGTGGAGCGCTCACACACACACAGACCTTCTGCCAAGTAGAATCACTGCACCATCGGTGACGTTCCTTAGAACTGTCTAATTTGCATGTTAGAGCAGCTTCATTGTCAACAATGATCCTGGTCGTACCAGCAAACACTGACAGGCTGTACCATCAACCTGGTTCAGTCAGATCTCAGCTTTGGATTCCAGTCTGTGTGCACAGATAGGGGTGAGGTCACAGAGGGTAGCCCCGCCCCCAGGCGATAAGACCGGCGGAGGAGCCACACCTTCACATGTGAACTGTGATCAGGACGGGACTTCCTGCTGCTCCCAGATCTGAATCATATCAGGGACACGTCTTTGTTGGACAAACATCTAAACTTTGTAAAAGTCCAAGACTGAGTTTCACCATGTTGACACTGGTGCAGCTTCAGGAGTTGCTTTTGGGAAAAGGATGGAAAAGGTGGATTCATGAATTTGTTGTCGTTTGTTGATGTCAGGTTCTTCTTATGTGGAAATAAATGTCTGACCATCAACTGTTGGAGGTTGTCCTTTTGAAGAGGCAACATTTAAAGACAATCTTGCACAGAGACGTGAGCAGAAAGACATTTCAGTTGAATATTCAGAACTTGAAGAACCAGCACCAATACAGATGCTAATGTTACTGCCCTGAAATAACTAAGAACTCTTATTTCAATCCAGATTAGGGAGATGGTGAGAGCGCCATCTGTGACTGGACCAGTCCGATTCTGACAGCCGCAGATTAAGTCCATTAGGTTTTTTTGTGTTAAATAGTGTTTGGAGAAAACGTGTCCTTTAAGGTGAGACTCAAAAATAAACCCAAAGTTGCCGAGATGGCAAATAATCAAGTTCACTGAGTTCAAGAAGCAGCGAGCTCTCAGGCCAGGAGTAAAAGAAAGAGTGGATGGAGTGAATGAATAACCCCGACTATTACAGCCCTGGTCATCCAGTCAGCTGATGAGCAGAAATGAGTTAAAAAAAGGGAAACAGGCAAACAATCTGGGGCCATTGTTTGGTCTGCAGATATAAACAGCTGGGCCCATTATATAAAGGCTGTAGATAGCAGCCATTGATGAGCTGCTCAGTCAAACACAGGAAACAGTGTGAACAACGATCTGTCCCACATGACGCTCTCCGTCTGTGTGGCTGTGTGTTTGTGTATTAAAGGAAATGCAAAGTCAAAGAGAGGAAAAATGCCAGAGGTCTGAGAGGAAGTTCACTTGTGGACACGCAGTATGTGGCAATGTTCTTCTTCTTCTTCTTCTTCTCCTCTGCATGTGTGTGTGTGTGTGTGTGTTTGTGCTGCTGGAATGTTCTCCTCTGCCCAGTCCACCTCAGTCTTGTTGCAAACCTGAGCCAATACGTCAGACGACCAGTAAACAAACAGCAAACACCAACAGGAAGTGGAGCGTCAGACCATCAGAGAAGCTCCAAGACAACTGTGGGTCGTCCTCGTTACCACAGATCGTCCAATCACACGCAAAGAGCAGCGATGACGCCTGGAGTTATAACTAGTAAAACTCAGACTTCCTGTCCATCTATAGTGGAAACATGTCATAAATCGACCACTGAGTGAGAGGGTCAGTTGGAGTGTGTGTGAGGTCCAGGAGTAAAATAATCAATCATTGGATTTGAGGTCATCAGAGTCAGATTCACACAGATATTAATGTGTTACGTCAATAATGAAGATAATGTTGGATTAAAACGACACTCAAACATTTTGAGAAAAGGCCGAACAATAGACGAACCATCACTACAACTACTGATGTCCAGAGATTATAACAATTATAATAATAATAACATTGACCCAATATTAACTATAATATCTGGATTTTGTCTTCACTTGTATCGTCCTCAGACATTGACCTTTGCAAACAAACCAACACATTTTTCCGTATTGGTTAAAGTGGGAGGGGCTAGCTCCATTCTCATGTTTTTTTATCTATAAATAAATAAGTGTAAATTACTGTGTTCTGATGATCCAAACGGACCTGTTGACTGGCTGAACTTTCCCAGACGATGTTGAGGTGTTGAGGTTATTATTTCCTTGTAACCCGACACCCGTCAGAATTACCCTGTTGTTCCTCTCAGACGCAGCTAACGTGAATGAACGGAACAGAACGGTCCAGTCGGAGGAACACACAGACCCGCCGACTCCTGGCCACGCGGCCGGCCCAGTTGACGAGTGCTCTTTGTTCGGGGATGGATCACATTTCGTAGCTACGTTGACCTTAGCTGAATGTCACGGGGCATCTCCTGTCCAGCAGCCGGCGCACACACATGCTGACCCTGCAGCAGCAGCAGCACTCAGCGGATCGATACCTTCTCGGCTCATGTTTTGTAGCCTGGTGTGTGTGTGTGTGTGTGTGGGTTGGCTGATGAATAGGTAATAAACGTCCTCAGAAGGACGGTGCAAATGAAGACACTCCTTCTGGACTGGACACCACGGCTCAGTTACAGTTACTTTTAGGACACGTCCTGGACAAAGAAGAGCCACAAGCAGCACATCTGTGTGTGTGAGTGTGTGTGACAGAGAGAGAATGACTGTGTCATTGAGCGGCTGAGGCTGTTGTTCAACAAATGTGTGGATGTCACGCAACCTCAAAAGTGAATTGATGACATGCAGTGAAACGCTAGCAAAGACAGAAGTTCAAGGAATGTCCTGAAAGAAGTAAAGCATAAAATCACTCACAAGCCGAGTCTTGAGTTTTTTAGATTAGGGTCACAGGATGTACAGTGTGTTCAGCCATGTTCCTCTGCAGCAGAGCTGTTTTCCCTCTCTATCTTCTGTAACTGATCTGAAAATGTCTGGCTGGATCAGATGGCAGCGCTGCAACTGCGAGGTTCCGGGCTGCACTTCAAACTCGCAGATGTAGAAGCTGGATCTCAGACTTATTCCATGAGCGAAAGCACTTCAAGAAAATGAAGTTGAACATAGAAACAGAAAATCCCAGCGGATGGTCGGCCTTTGTATGGTGACATGTACAGAACAGTATTTCCAAACGCTGCCAACACACGACCATATTCAACCAACCATTATTTATTAACACAATTATTCATGTCATGTGTTTCCATTTGTTCAGAGTTCTTGCCATTGTTGATCCTTCCACACCTCTGATACAGTGACTGTTGGGTTTCATTTAGACTTTGTTTTTTACCATTTGCATGGACTTTGCTGGACAGGGACTGAGTCAAAGCTTTGTCCATTCAGGATGTGTTCTCTTCCTATTTACATGAAATTTACATTTGTGCATTTAGCAGATGGATTGACATTATCGAGCTACTCATGACTCTGGTTCTGAGGCAGGTGTCAAACTGCTACACTATGTAACCAGGGGCGACTCAGTGTTTTGGCACATGTCACATTTTAGAAAAACTTTCCTGAAAAAAAAAACTTGATTTAATTTAGAAACTGGGAGGAAGCAGCAAGAACCAGGACTGCACTGTTCACTGTGGTCAAAATCACACCAAAAAAAAAAAGCAAAGTAATGCCATCGAAAATGTAGTTAAAAACACTGCGTTTGCAAAGGACTGCATTTAGTAAAGTTTTAGTATTGAATCCAACCATTGTTTGCGAAAATATTTGGAGGTTAAACTCTCAGACAGCCAGATGTGCAGAACAAACATGGGCCAAAAAACTGACTCACTAGGTCAAAAAATAACAAGGGAGCATCTCGAAAAAGAAAGAAAAAAAAAAGATTCATATAAAAGAATCCAACGGTAACAGACATAAAAGTCTAAATGTGGAAAAGGTGAAGCGTTAGAAGGGAGGCAGGTTGTTCTTATTCCTGTTAAGAATAGAGCGCTGCTGGAGCGGGCGTGGATGTTGAGGCCCAATTTGGAAACTTGTGACTCCGTGTTCATAATTCATAATGACTGGTCTGTGGAAAACCAGGCCCATAATCAGAAAGTACAGTGTAACATGACCACGCAGATACAAAGGTGAGACCTTTATTTCCTGCCTCCCACGACAGGATTTGAAGAGAGATAAGAAAACCACAAGACACACGTTTCTAGACAACCGCACAACCTTCACTTCCGTTCCCTCACAACACAACGCTGACCTCTGATGAACGGAGCCAATCAGCTCTCAGCATGGTGCAGCCAGTAGAATTACACTGAGCCTGAACCAAAGGGTTAGAAGTTACTGTAACTGACTTCAACACGGCGTCCAAACTCAACCATCGTTAACATTAATACTAAATATCTCTTTGTTATTTAGCACCAGAAAAACCAACCCAACTCTCATCTTATCATCATCTGTTTCACTGTCCATCAACCAAGTGTCAACATGTGAAGACTTCAACGAAGCTAAAGAAAATCAGAACCTGTCAGAACCTGGTGTCAACAACACGACCTGTATTTGTTAGTTTCCTGTATAATGTTGTCAATTCTTGTCTTTTCACTAAACTGTAACGTCTCAGCTGTCGGTGGCCTAGTGGTTAAGGAAGCGGACTTTATGGTCCACTTCATGGGTTCAGATCCATTAGCTGCCAGGTTACCACTGAGGCGCTCCAGGCAAAGCACTGTCCCGACCCACAGAACTTCTTTTGGGCTCACCACCCTCAGGAAGGCCGACAATATGGTGCAATGTGATGTAGAACTGACGAAGATGAGCCTTCCATCCTCACAAACCTCCCAATGGGCATCAAACATAAAGGTCATCAAGATAACACTGACCCAGGATCAGGTGTTTGACCATGAATCCCTAGAAGTCCAGCTCCACGCCACACCTCTACATGCGGTGCTGAGGTCCCATGCCAACCACCACCACGGACACACACATATCAACAGACCATGGGCTGCAGGAAGGGTGTAATGTTTATCAGCCCAGACTTGTGACTGCTGTTATCACACGCCTCCACCAATGGGTTCATTCAGGGCGGGCGCAAGAACTGCTGCTGTGGCATAATGCATTCACAAGAACAGAAACACGACGACTTCAAGGAGTAGATAATGTTGCTTCATTATAAAGAGCAAAGTATTGAAAGAATAATTAGAAACAGGCAAAAGATTTAGACCAATGGTGTGGCAAATAAAAATAATGTGGCCTTTGTTTTTATTTTTCACCTAAACAATCACTATATAAAGAAGAAAGTACTTGTTTAAAGCTGTTTTATGTTAATTTTACACATTACAGTGTGATTTATCACGACGTCAGGGCTGGGATCTTCACTAGTAACCCTGGTCTGGTTAGTCATGCTAACAGATTGTGTTGAACTGGTCTGTAACACCTCCATGTAACCAGTCTGTGTTACGGTTGGAGCAGAGACGGAGCCGCAGCTGCGGTGAACGGTCACTTCAGCCATGAATGGGGACGCGCTGAAGGTTAGAGGGCTTTTTATGAATGAGCCGACGTCACGTCACCGCAGCACCGACACCCACCTCGGTGCCCCTCGGCTTCCACACCGACAAACCCTCCCTAACCTGGGACACACGGCTGAGTTCCGTCTATTCGGCCCTTCGTTCTTTAACCCTAGCCTCACAGAGAGACACGGGAGCTAATGAAAATGGAGGAGGACCGTTTAAAAAGTGTTCGGAGGAGCAGATCCAGATAGTAGTCTGTGGACATGCCTGATTAAATACATTCGACTTCACCTCAAATTCTTCGGCTCAAACGACAACAAATAAAATCCTACTCCACGTCAGTCTTTACTCCACGTCAGTCTTTAACCCGCGTCGGTGAAACGATATTCGCGTATTTTATTTCTCGCTGCCGTGTGAATGTGGGCCCAGAACAACTGGTTCCCGGGCCCGTGTGTAACGTATCTAAACGGCTACATGTCCTTTCGGACGTCACAGACTCGGTTTCCTTCCTGGTGCGGGTCAGTGGCTTCGACTACAGACGGTGTTTTTATGAATGGAGCGCGGCAGGCTATGCAAATGAGAGCGATTGAGAAAGAGATGGCGGATGAGGCATATCGGATATCTCATATCCTGTGAGGCTCTTCCTCCCCCTCCCCCGCCCCGTCCCCCCCCCACCGCACAATATTTAGCCAAACAACCAGGCCACAAATTCACTCCTCGAACCGCCTCCTCCACCACCTCCACCTCCTGCTGCTCCTCTGTCCGTCCCCGCGCTTTTATCCACTCTGAACCTTCTAACTTAATTGTTTTACCCCGGTTGTGGACAAACAAGAGGTGCGAGAAACTGTTTGTAAAAGGTGTAACTTCGGGGCGTGTTTGACTTTCAAGGCCCTGCTGCTGCTGCTGCTGCTGGAGCTGGAGCTGGAGCTTCGGATCCTTTCAGAAAATGTTTCCGATCCACCCACGCTTATTCCCCTCCCCCTCCTTCTCTACCTCCTCCTCCTCCTCCTCTCCATTCTCTCTTCTCAAGACTCTTCTACCACCACCACCACCACCACCAAGGTGGGGGTCAGGAGAAAAGCCCTCTCCCCAGACACTGTCAATGCACGGGCAGGCAGGCAGGCATGCAGGCACCGGGGCCTTGGGTCAGCACAGAACCACTCAGTGACCAACAGAAATAAAAACAAACATGTGGGGGACACGGGCAGAGTGAGAGGCCCCCGGATCATCTGCAACTTGTGGACAGTCAGGAGGGAGAGGATGAGGAGGAGGGAGACAGAGGGAGACGGGGGAGACAGGGGGAGACGGGGACAGTGTACTCACTCGTTTGGGTGTGTTTCTTCTATCATTTTCTCGTTTCACCTCAGGTAATGGACCACGGCGGTTGCATTCTTCTTTTCGCTCGTCATTCTCTCGCCGCCGCGACTCCGTCTCCGATTCCGCATAAAAATACCCGAACCCTCTGCGCCTTTTGTGCGTCTGTGTCGGCTCGGTGTCTCGGTGGCTCTGCCTCCGTCTTCACTTTTCCCCCCGTCTTCTTCGTCCCTTGTCCTACGTCCTCCACACAGACGCCGTCAGTTCTTCCTGGATAACGGACGTCTTTCACTCCTCCGAACCCGTTGCCTCCTGACTTCAACAGTCCATCGCCTCCGGTGTGGCTAAACGTAGCTTCCACAAGACGATCGAGCGGCCGAATCCAGCTCTTCTCTTCTCTCACCCCCCTCCTCCCTTCCCTACCCTCCACAAACACGCACACACACACACACACACACACACACACACACACACTCTCGATCTCTCTCTCTCTCACACACACACACACTGTCTCTCTCTCGGGTTTAAAGTCCTACAGGCTCATGGTCCTCCACCGACGCCGAAGACGACTCCGGTTCCAGTCGTGCGTAAAAAGCGCGTCGCTTCGTTCGCTGTTACCGTGGGGTGGCCCCGCTAGAGCCCCATCTCTGGCTTCTCCATGTTGGATTGCAGGCAGGCGAGGAGCTCCAGCGACGCCGGGGGAGAGGGAGGGAGGCATGAGGAGGAGGAGGAGGAGGGTGAAGGGCGGAAGCGGTGACGTCGGTTTAAATTTTGGTGAAGGGCCCGCGGTGGCAGTGAGCCACGAGGGGGCCTGGGTAAATGACACTCTTTGATTTCCGATTAAATTAATATCAAATAAAAGATATGGTAGAAAATGGACTAATATTGACAACTAATGTGATTCTCAACTGGTGGCTCCTGGGGCTTTTCTGGGACAATAACAAAAACATATTTTAATAATCTTTTTATTGCCAAAACAAGTTGAATGTTATATTAAATACATTTCATCTTTATCTTCTTATCTTTTGCCAGGTCGCACCAGTCTCCACAACTGCCACTCAAGCCACATTGCTCCATACTGTTCACCTTCCTGCAGGAGGAAGTTATGTGGGTCAGACCAGTGTGATGCTCAGAGCACCTCAGTATCAACCTGGCAGCTGCTCATGGCTGTGAAACTCCAGGGTTAAGCTCCTGGGCAAAATGCAATCTCAGTCAGGATGCGTGGCAGCCAGAAAGGTGTGCTACGGTGGAATGTGATTTGGGTGGCTGTTGTGGAGACTTCATAAGTGATAAGTAGGTGAAAACTGATGTATGGAAGTTGACATTTTTGTTGGTGCACAGCTTGTTGTTGACACAGATCATTTTAAAACTCTACAGGAACATCTCTGTGTTCTGCTGTGGTCTATGGACATTTGGAGAACAGATATATTTTTGTTAAAAGTGGATTTTGTGAAGCAGAGACTGACTGTAAAAGTGGACAAATGACTTCCTGCTCAGAATGAAAGATCTTATTTCCCTGGTGAGTTTTAGAGAGTGTGTAGGAGCAGTTCACACCCTGAGGTCAGGCGTCTCAATGCCCCATTGGTGTAAGGGCCCATGATGCTTAAAGGTTGTTTGAGGAGATTAATACTTTGTTTCAATAAACAACAGAAAATGAAAGAGTTCAATCTACTTCTTTCTTACCTCGTAACTATGTGTTTGGCTTTCTAACTGTTTACTAGGTTGGACTAATGTTTACAGACCTGCATGTTGTTTACCAGGTCAGACAGATGTTAACCAATTAGAACTAGGCGTACCCTTGTTAGCCTTTAACTGTTTTGGTTAACTAATATTTCTTAGATTTTGACTACTGTGTGGTTGATCTGTGTTGACATTAAGCCCAGCCTTTCTGGAAGATGTAGCTTTCAGGTCTATTTCATGCCCGACCTTCAGTCATTGTGTGGGATTGACTGGATTAGGATGGAGTCTCAGTGACTAATGGTAACTTCAATGGTTTTAGATTAGAAAACTTCTCAACTTCAGTTGGTAAAAAAGAGTGATAAGAGGCTTTGGGGATAATCTGCTTGGTCCTAAGGACCTTTATGAAATCTTCTGGTTTAAAGTTAATTACGGTACAGATTAAACACTTTTCCTGTCGTAGATCTCAATCACCGCAACAGAAAAAACGAACTGTGTCTCTAATCAAATAGTTTTTTGCTTCTAGGATTTAACTTGCTCTGTAAGTCTGGACGAAGGGAAAAGGGTAAACTTTGGTGCTGTAGCGCCCTCGGATGGCAGTGATGACATATTGCACCAAAGCCTTCGAATTTTAGACCAATGAAAGGTGCGTTCCAATATATATTTGTAATGTTTATTAAACACAAGGCTGTGAAGATAAAATAAAACTTTCACCATTGTTATTTTTTCTCACGGAGTAAAATGTGTCTGTATTGTTCTCTGCCTTTGACAGTGAGGGCGGATTCATCCATTCCAATACACGGATAATTACAACGTTGAGATGTTTATAAATAGCCTCCTACCACATTATAAACACACAATAACAATTTATATAATGTATGAATATTTAAAGCTAATTCTAACGCAGATATATGGAAAAGTATGACCTTAAAGTACAAAAAAGATTCATGTGTTCGATGTATTTCCGCTGCCCCCTCCCTCCATTCAATGGACTCGTCTGAATGACTGCGCATGTGCAGACGGAGTTTATAAAAGAAGGAGACGCTTCAACCGGTCTGTGGCGCGAAGTTTCTACTATGAAGTCTACAAATAAAAACTTGTTGTTAAAATCCCAACCATAAAACCGTTTTGTTTCTCTTTTCCACCTGGACCGAAAACCAAAATATGAACGCAACAGCGTAGCGGTGTAAGATAACTGCTGCTGACGTCAAGCCCAGATGGACTGGTCACTGAGTGAGTATCACTACGGTCCCAAACAAAAGTCCAAAAGCTTCCGATATAAGTATCGTAGTACAAGTTATAAAAACACAATACCTTGATTATTATTTAATGTAATTTCGGGGTTTCCTTTCCACAATTTGACCCTATATGATGAATTATCAGTGGAGAGGTAAACATGTTGTAAACATATTTACTAACCAGCGACTAGTAATGTTGTTTAAAACCCCAAGAGTTGTAAACCTAACAGAATAAACCAGATTACGGTCTGGTTCATCTGGAGCTTCCAGACTCAAGAGGGATTTTTCGGGCTTGTTTTACTGTAAGAACGTGTTGTTCACTTCTCAAAACTGAAGTATTCTGTGTCCATTCTGCCAAAAGGATTCCTCTCAGCATGTGGTTTTACTCTCAGAGAAGGAACAAAAATTACATTTGTGTTACAAACTTTGTGCTGGTGCTTTTGTGTCTGCGTCCTTTACTTATTTCTGAGAAATTATTTATTATCATAGGTACCTTGTGTCATTATAATCTTTTTTTTGTCTAGAATGTGTATTTATAAAAATGAAGTTTACAGGTACTTGCTTTAGGCAGTTTGTTGTATTGACATCCAGGTGTGAAACTCTTATGTTAATGCAAACATTAATACAAAAATGTGTGGAGCTACAGTAACATTTGTCTACAACTTTGCAAAAACACGTTGATTTTTCATCAAGCCACACCATCGTTATAGACCAATGTTTAAACGTATTTGTGTAGTATTTATATTGGATCTTAATGACTTCAAATGGTAGATAGATAGTAAATAGATAAATAGTGAAATGTGTGGACAAATAGTTCTGTCGGTTCTCCTTAAATGAATTTCCGGGGAATAATCAATTTCTTTAACAGGCCCTCACATTGTCTTATTTATCTAATTCATCATTCATTAAGAAAATGTTTGTTTCACAATTTTGGACTTTAATTTCTTTTGTGGTTATCGAAGGGTCATTTGTCCAAAGCTCTCCTGTGTATAGAAAAGCTAATGAGTCTGCACATGCAACAGCAGCATCCCATTAATCACCAGCGAAGTAAACACAGCAAATTGACTTTCAGTTTTGTGTTTTTCCTGCTCTGTAGAAAACTGATCTCCACAACTAACTGTGTTCTTAATTACATTGTTGTTTCTGCTTGTATTCTATTGACCCAGTCAAGTGTTTGCAAAGTTAGTCTCCTAACTTAATACAGTATATATTGATATTATTTGTATTATGCATCTGCCTATTTCCTGCAATGCCAGAATTTCTCCACTAGATAGCAGCAACAAAGGCTAAAGGCATTATACATTATAGCCTGAATTCATGATTTACACATCATTTCTTTCAGTTCATGCAAATCTGTCTGCTCCTGGGGGAGGCTCCGTAGCAGATCTTAGAACTCACCATGGGTCTGGAGTCAATATACAGTATTTACCAAAGTCTGCTGCAATGTCATATGGGGAAGTTGTTCTTTGGGTTCTAGGGCTCTGTCATCCTACTCTGAACAGGGACTACAACTGTACACGCACTGAAACAAAATAATAATTAAAAAATGTACAGGAGAGTCTGAGTCTAATTAATTTAATCGTGTTGAGACCTCCAGTTTGAAGACCCCCCGTAGCCAATGTTCAAAAATAATGCGTCAAAGTTAATTCCCTTGAATATATTCCTTACTTGAATGTGTTAAAACATTTAAGAATAAACATTAGATGTTTCTCTCTATGGCAAATGGAGAATCAAACATTGACATTAATACAAAATCAGGAAATATCTCCGTCTGAAGCGAAGGACTGGAGTCGAGTCTGTAATTCAAACCACCTGACGGAGTACCCCCCAACCTCCTCCACACACTGACCCCCGCGGCCCCCGAATATCACAAAACATTCATCAGTTCTGACTCTCTGACCTCTTCATCCCCCCACCGCCCCCGCCAATCAGAATCAAACCAACCAGCGTCGCTCTGTCTGTAACTTTTGTACTGGGACATAAAAGCATCGCTCACCCCTCCCTCGCTGCCTGCCCCCAGAGTCATGCACCCCCTTTAAAAAACTAACATTGGCATTGCCCCCAACACTAATGACCCCCGTGTATCCCTGGTGCAACACTCCACATCCAGATGATAGATGAGCTGAGCCCCACTGTTTGGGCTCAGGTCACTGTTTCACCTCTCAGTTCGGGTTATGGTTCAAGGCCAATTGCAAGTCACTAGGACTTGAGGTCCGCAAGGCCGGGGTCTCGCTTTAAAAGCTCACCAGCAGAGGGCGACAGAGTCTAACTCCTAAGTTCCTCTTGAATTTCAACAGTAACTTTTTTAGGTCTTAATTTTTTGTCGTTTGAAATGATTTACTGTCTTCAGCCGAGTTTCATCCAATGAAAAACAGATCAAATAATTTGACCCTATTTGTAGCCTTTTTCACCGTCTTAAACAAGAACATTCTCGTCCCGTTCCTCCATGATTAAATATAACCACTGTCAGCGCCCCCAACTGTCCTGTTCGTGAACTGTCTTTCCATGAAATTAGGATTAAATGGCTTTAGTCACTAAAAATAAATGATTCTCTATGTAAGTGACTCATGATGAACCTATGAGCCCAAACCCCAGTTTTTAATACGACTACCAACGACATGACGTTAAAAAAAGTCTTAGGAGTTTATTTCCTTCATGATTTTATTTTGTCTACATTGTTTATCTCAGTACAACATTCTGGTAATTACTTGTATCTAATGTAACCAAATATAAGACTAATCCCTGTGGGGATTAGGGATTAGTCTTATATTTGGTTAAAGTAAAGATTGAAGTGTGTTTGTTTGTGTGGATGTGTATTCTGTGCTGTAGGAGGGTCAGCTGGGGGGTCATGAGTGTTTAGTCTGTGTCCCTCAGGTGGCACCTCCCACTTCCTGTCCACTTCTGCCAGATTTCAAAGTATTTAGGAATACCCACGCAGATACAGATATAGATTCTCCCCTGCTCCTTTTTCTCCTTCCTCTTCCTCCTCCTCTTCTTCTTCAGAGCCTCTATCAAAACACACACTTTCTGTACACAGCTTGGTGTCTTTGGCTCCAGCCGACTCTGTAATGGTACTGGGAGCCAGACTTCTCTGTGACGCCACGGCCCGGCTCCAGACCCCATGTGTGCGACAGCAATTTCCTAAAGAATCCAGAGTGAAAGTGTAACACATCTCCTTTTATTCTATTCTATTTTAAACTAAACTACCTCTGACCCCCCGCCCCCACACACACTCCATCATCATACGAGCACACACACATTTATAATGATTAAATGTATTAGTTGAATAATTCTTAATAAAACAAAGACCTCATGAAAAATGTAAAAAAAAACCACACGTTTTTTTCTAGACAAGTATTATGTAGAAAATAACCCTTGACATCTTTGGTTTTCTACGCTGTCTATTGGGGAAATGCGGACATTGCAGGGTGAAGTCAGAAAAATAACAATAATAATAATTACTAGTGGAAAATTTGGAGGTGAAAATGGGCCACATTTGGCCCTCGGGCCATAGTTTGCCCAGGTCTGTTGATTACTGGTCATGTAGTGTTTTCTTCCATACATCAACAGCCAACAGTCATTTTCAGGTTCTCATATAAACTTGCTAATCAATGCAGATGGATGGTCTCATTACGGGTGTGCTGTTATGTTAACCCCCTTCACACACTCCCCCCTCCCCCTGCCCTTCCACCCCTCCCTCCCCCCTGAATTCCCAAACATCTACAATTATTCCTGACAGATCTGACGTATAAACAGCTTATCATGGGCGTCTGGAGCCGTAAACACGTCTCGTGCTGATCAACCAACCAACCTTAATCCAAACAAACCACGGCGACAAACGCACACCACGACTCACAACAAGTCAATCCAGGATAATCTGAGTTTCCACTATAAAACAGGCAGGTCCTCGGTCCAGAAGACAAAACTACAGAAGATTAGAAAGGGCGGGGACGGAGGGGCAAAAACACAAATGTTTGACAGGTCCTTAGTCTGAGTCCATCAACAATAACAACAAGAACCAACAGCTGATGTTTATCAGAGAAGACGTTTGGCTCAGAGTATCAAAGAGAGCAACGATTCACACAGAAAAACACAGATCTCTGTGTGTGTCGGTGTGTGTTGGTGTGTGTGTGTGGTCAGGTCTAAACAACCCTCGGCAGCAGCAGCAGCAGCAGCTTGTTGGCGGGTTGTTGGGAGCGTGTTGATGGAACAGCATCGATGTCCGGATTAGGACACGCCTCTGTGATCAGGCCCTCAAACACTGGATGAGAGTGACAGAAACACCCGTTAATCCTGGATAACCCTCCTCTAAATAGGATGGGATCCCAGCGAGCTCACTGTGGGGTGACTGGGGCAGGAGGGGTAACGAGGGGGGGGGGGGGGGGGGGGGGGGGGGGGGGGCAGCAGCATTGCCAACACTTACCTCCAACCATGAATGCGTCCATCTACTTTGGCGGCACTAAGACACAAAGAGTGGAATATGTTTGAGTGCAGTTTTCACTGTTTAACTTTGGGGGTATCAGGAGATGCTGATGCTGCCGTTCTACTAGTCAGAGGGCGCTGTAAAGGCAGTTGCATTGTAATTGTATATACGTATATATGTATATATATATAAAATCCCCTTTCCTTTATTTTCATGACTTGTAGATTCTCACTCAACATATTGAAACAATGAATAAACACTCAGGGAATTATGTGCACACAAAAAGTCTGTAATAATAAAAACATGCCTCGTATTCTAGTTTTTTTCTAGTTTTGTTGTTTTTTTTGACGGGGCTCTCAATGCTTGAACATGCAGAGGTCTTCAGGCTTTCAGGTGAAGACCTCTGCATGTTCACCAAGACACTGGCAAGAGTGCATCCAAGAACCTAGAACCTGCGAGGTGTTTTAGTTATCTCACACATTTTTGGGAAATACATATTTCTAAATGTGTTTATTTATAGTTTTGATGTCTTCAGTGAGACTCTACAATGGAAGATGAATGAGAAGTTGTGTCCAGACCTTTTGCCTTCCAATATATAGAACTTTATAAGTATATTGTCCCAGCTGTACATTCCTCCAACAACTCATGTATGAAGTGTTTCAAACTGTTATTTAATTTATTGGAAATGTACAATTTTTACTTTTCCATGAAACAAAATTTACAATTTTTTATGTTTTATTTATTTTTTACTTTTCCATTTTCTGTTTTGAATACTTGTGATTAAGGTCATTAGTCATGATTAATCAGACTTTGTATCAATCCTGTGGGAACCCATATTTTTAGAAGGGAATATAAACTAAAGTGTTTCCTGTCTGTGCTGTTTGTCTTCTTTAAAATTTCCCAACCTTCAAGTGTTGGAAAAACAGTTGCCGGAGAAGAACAGCGTGTCGTTACAACTGCGACAGGACGAGCCCAGAGCGACAAAACAAACAGCGATTGTTAATTCCTGCCTGTAGATTAAAAACACCTGTTTGTAAACAAGACAATTATTCAGTGGAGTCCGAGGGGATCCACGTGTTAATCATACACGCGTCCTCCCGTGTCAAAAGGCAACTGGATCGCCCCCTGCTGAATTCTCTCTGATTAACTGGATACTCCTGACTGTTTAAGATTCATTCCACTGAAGAGCAAAAGAAACTCATCCCTCTCCCCTGTGTGTGTGTCTGTGTGTGTGTGTGAGAGAGTGAGAGAAACTGCTTTTTTTCCTCGAAAGCGTATGCATAAAATATCCCAGTCCCCAGTGTCAGCACAATTAGCCGTTAAATAAAATGCCGACTCCACAACGCTTTTGCAACATTTTAATTAGAAGAAAGCAGCTGAAGAGCGAGGCCCGTTTTAGTAAAATAAACAGCCGTATTTGCCAAGAAAACGCTCCCTGGAGGCAGTGGCGCTCCATGAGGTCTGCTCTGGAACAGCGAGAGAAGAAACATGTCTGTGCATCAGCTGAGACTGCAGGAGAAATAACGTCAATGTTGTCCTCGGACTATTGTTGATAGGACTGTTGACATCAGCACATCCACCAGAACCTTTCTGTAAACTGTTTGCTGCTGCTTCAGAACAAAGACAATCTTCTTCCTTTTCTTCTTACAGCTTCTCCTATCCTCCTTAGGGGTTTCCACAGTGAGTCTTTCTTCTCCATCTTCTAATCTGACTCCAACTGCCTCCATGTCCTCCCTCACTGCATCTACCAATGTCCTCTTTGTCTCCTACCTGGTAGCTCCATCTCTAGAATTCTTCTTCTACCAATGTATCTTCTGTCCCTCCTCTGAACATGTCCAAACAATCTCAATCTGTCTTCTCTAGCTTCTTTTTCTCCGAACCTTCCTGTCTGTGTTGTCCCTCTAATCACCTCATTCCTGATCCTGTCCATCTTATTCTCTCACATATGTTGTGGTTTCAGGGATAATCTGGATTTGTTCAGATTTACTTTCACACATCTGGAAGTGGCTTGGACCTGTGCTTTACTGTCCCAGTGATTCCCAACGACGTTCCTCCTTCAATGTCCCCTCCTCCCTCTGCCTAGTGTCTTTTCATCTTGTTGTCCAACTGTGACAAAGACAGAGTTAAACTCTCATGTCTGACTTCTGATCCCAGACGATTTTTTCTCTCTTACCCACAATATTACAGTTCCATACAACACATATTTTTCATTGATTCTCATTCATTTTCGTTGACTCTCCCTCTGTTAGAAAGACAGAACATAAAAAACAGTTTGAGAAAATTATATTTTCAACACACCTTTGACCAGCTTTAAGCAGACTGGCTGTGTTTGTGTAGGTTCTGTCATCCAGAGCATTTATACAAAAACTGACAACTGGACAGAGGCTGTTTGTAGAAGATGTTGAGGTGAAACATCCTCACACCTACTGTGTCCAATTGACTTTGATGGAGTTAATTGTTTTGTGTTAAAATGTTCAGTTGTACGATTTGTACAATGACAATAAGGGTATTTTGTTCAGTTCTTCTGTTCATATTCTCCACCCTCTACTCCTTCATGAAGGGATTGAAATGTTGAAATCATATTGACACACAATTGTTAATTATTCTATTATAATAATCCATTAAGCCCCAAAATCCTCCATGTTGACAGCGCTGCTTTTTCTCCTTTTACAGTCAGGTGGTTTGTCACCGAGTCCACTGGAGGGCAGTATAACACCAGTAGAAGGGAGGAGCGGCAACAAGAGCTCCACCTTGAAGTCCTCACAGTCTGTGCTGCTCCAGAGGATGAGGCGGATGGAGTGACCTCCACCCACACATGTATGTCAAACTTTTCTTTTCCTTTTTTTATGTCAACATGTCGTTTTCATGATGGAGCTGGGCTGTAGTCGGCCTTTCTGACTGTTCCAACTGCTCCAACTTTCCTGCTTTCTTCAGGTATTTCGTCCCTTTGTGGCTGTCCTCATTTGCCCCCCCACCCCCATACACCCCCAATCCACCCCCACCATTCACAGCCACTGTAACATGAGCTGGATGGACTCTTTGATGTGCTCCAATCTCACATCTCTGCATGGTCTCTGATGGGGAGAGGTTTAGACATGGCGATCAGGACGCGTTCCTGTGAGCGGCAGTGATTGATTCTGAAGATTATCTCCAGTGCCAACTTCACGTTCCCCTCCGTTCTCTTTAAAGGGCTTTATTTTCAACATGCTGACAATCCTCTGCGTTTCTGGCCCAAATAGTTTCTCCAAGACGAGAATTAGCTTCAGACAGAGTCAGAGTTAAGTGAATTAAACATTTTAGAGTTGAGGGTTGCCCTGAAGAAAGTTTTTGGCCCCCCTGAGAAATTATTCTGGGCTCTGGGGTCTCTGAAGTGTAATGAGATATTCAGTTTTGTTGTGTTTTTTTCCCTTTCTTTCTTCTTAATCATTTTTGGGAGACTGAAAGTGACGGGTTCAATCAGGCCTTTTGGGCCAACGCTGTAAAAATCACAAGCCGTTTGTACATTTGGTGATTTTTTTTTTTGGAACAGCACTGATGCTTCAGGGTCTCATGGTGTGACACCAGGGTCAGAAACAAGAAATTGAAGTTGTTCAGTAATATCGCTCGACTGATTTTGGACAATATTGACAGTCCAGCTACATGCATAAAGTCCATATAAGGGTTGGTTCCCAGGGCACCTGTCTGTTGTCTCCTTTTTAAAGTTGGAATAATAACATGTATGTGGTTCCTGTAGGAATTGAACCCAGGACCATCTAAGGCAGGCATGCTTATCTTTGGAACAGATCATTGGCCACTGGTTATTAAAAATAATAATTTTTATTTTGACACGTAGCTGGGGCTCGGTGCAGGAATGTAACGAGCCAGGAGGGGCCCCCAGGCCAAGAGTTTGATACCCCTGATATACTGCTCTGACCGTTTATAGTCAGGCCAGAAGAATCTGCATAGAAAGTCCAGAGAAGTGGTCATAAATATTAGAGACGATGGAGGAGAAAAGTCACAGAGTCGGAGTGAGATCAGCAGCCAGTGACAGATATTGTTTTTCGATTCTGGTCCTGAGACAGAGATAACTGTGTGTGTGTGTGTGTGTGTGTGTGTGTGAGATAGTTCGTCAGTCCAAACAGAGTCATAAAGCACTGCATGGTTAAGCCTGATGAATTAATAACAGGGAGGCAGATGGGCCCCAGGGGCACTGTGGGAGGAGAGCAGCGAGGAGAGCAGAGAAGAACATGAACATGAAGGCAGCACCAGAAAACACTACTGCGTCAAGAACATGGTACTCACTAAGGACCCCATCCTAATCACTCTGGATTATTCACTAATCACTGGATTATTTAGATTATTCAGATTATCCCAAAGTACAGTTGTGTTTTATTTTTACTGAGCTGTCCTGAACGCCTCGCCACTGAGTCAGCTGACCACAGTACTAGTAATGAGATTATTACTGTTTTAGTTACAATCTCATTTTGAACGACAATGATGAGAAAATGAAACCTTCAAAACTGCTTTACCACCTGGTGACCAAGAAGACTGAAGTGTAGGAGGAGACAACGTTACAGGAGGCTGCTGATAAAGTTCAACCACGGTGGATTAATGTGGATTATTAGGTTAACAAAAGACTGGTGTTGAAGTGGGTCGGATTATTTGAATTGATTGGAATTTTAAAAAAGGCCACTTCATAGTTTTGATTCACACACACACACAGGTGGGTGTGTGTGTGTCGTGCAGTTAGTGCACGCTTCAGTGTGTATTGTTTACATGGTTTGCCAGTTTCCCCGTGTGTGTGTGTGTGTGTGTAGGAGGAGACAACGTTACAGGAGGCTGCTGATAAAGTTCAACCACGGTGGATTAATGTGGATTATTAGGTTAACAAAAGACTGGTGTTGAAGTGGGTCGGATTATTTGAATTGATTGGAATTTTAAAAAAGGCCACTTCATAGTTTTGATTCACACACCCACCTGTGTGTGTGTGTGTGTCGTGCAGTTAGTGCACGCCTCAGTGTGTATTGTTTACATGGTTTGCCAGTTTCCCCGTGTGTGTGTGTGTGTGTGTGTGTGTGTGTGTGTGTGTGTGTGTCGGCTGCCAAACACTGAGAGCAGGAAGAGGAAGAGGCTCCATGGTTGGAGGGCTGTTTATTTATTTATTACCCAGAGGCCTCGGTGGGTTCAGGGGACATGGCAACACTTGTCCTGGGCCCTGGAGCTCTGGTCTGTTCAGGGCTGTTGTGGCCCTGCCAAGGCCTTCAGCCCCCCGCCTCCTCAACCTCCTCCTCGTCTCCTCCTTCCCTTCCTCCTCCTCTACTCGGTTTCTCTTCCTTGTAGACTTTTCTCTCCATGTTTGGCACGTTTTCATTTTTATTCTCTCTGTTCCATTTGTTTCCTCTTTTTTACGACACAGAGCTTCTGCCAAAACAACCTGTTTATTTAGAGTGTGGCAGAAGGTCTGGAGATCATGTTCCTCATACATATATATTTATATAGATATATATGTGTGTGTCTACACACATTTTACTCACACACAAAAGAACCAATTGAATGGTGGCTCCTCTCCCTCTTGTTAAGTGAACATTGATTGCTCTGACAAAGACCAGGTCCCCTCCACCCCCCACCCCCCACACACAGCCTACCTGACCCCGTCCTTCTCCGTCTGGTCCAGCATCTGTCCAGACCCCGTCTGTCCAGAGCCTGTTCTGATCGATGGTTGGACTCAGTGATCAATCCCTGGGTCTCAGTGAAGTCAGATGTGATTCAACGTCACTTTGATTTGGTTGCTGTAAAGTTTTCTGCTCCACTGAAGGCTTTCAAACATCTCCAACAAAAATCTCAACAACAGGACTGATTAGACGAGGGCCACAGTGGAGCTGCTTGGCGTAGAGAGGGTTAGGGTTTGATTTTGGTGATTACGTTCATGAAGATAAACCATTTATCAGGGGCAGTGGAGCCTAGAAGTTAAGGAAGCAGATTTGGATCCACAGGGTTTCAGGTTGTGTGCAGTGGCAATGATCACAATGACAAGGAGTCTGCTTTCCCTTCCTTTCCTTCCTTTCCTTCTTTTCCTTCCTTTCCTTCCTTTCTTGTGAGTTTTTCAGGTTTGGAGGTAGTTTAAAGATCTGAGCGTAGTTGTCACGTGATCAGTAACTGTGTACTTAGTATTTCTTCAGTTTGTATTTTTAACAAAACCATCAGTAAAGTCCTATGGAAGAAAAATGGTTTTAAGATGTGATTTTTGTCAAGCTGGGAACAGTGACCATGAGTTAATGAGTTACAGACACAGAGTGACCACCAACAAATATGGTCAAACATTTAACTTAACTTAAATGAATCTTTTAATCAAATTGAACAGAGCAGAACAGAACAATATTCTGGTCTGAGAAGACCAAGGATCAGAAACAGTAGACGAGACGTGAGGACGAGGTCGTAAACAGATGAAGGGAAGAAATCCTTAAAAGGAGGAAGAGGCAAAAACACAAAAGAATAAAAATTTAATTGAAAAATATAAAGCATGCTATCACAGAAAAACACTCCAAATGGGCTCAGCCAAATGGGCCGTGTTTGGCAGAAGCCGCAGGATGTAGTGGAGGCAGCGCAAAGTGTTAACACGGAAAACACATCAGAAGAAGAAGAGGAGGAGGAGGAGGAGGAGGAGGAGGAAGGGGGGCAATATGGTGGGGGGAACATACATGAATATAGTAGCTCCATCTCTAGGATCATTCCTCTACCAACGTGTATCCACTGTCCCTCCTCTGAACATGTCCAACCCTTCCTGTCTGTGTTGTCCTCTAATCACCTCATCCCTGATCCTGTCCATCCTTGTCTCTCCTAAAGAGAATCTCAGCAGCATTTTTAACTCCTCCACCTCCAGCTCTGTCTCCTGTCTTCTGTCTAGTCCTAGTGTCAGCCATCCATCACAGCTGGTCTCACCACTGTCCTCTAGACCTTTCCCTTCACCTCAGCAGACTCTCTCCTGTCACAAAAGTCAATTGTAAAAGCTGAAATGTTAAAATGCGTTTAGTTTTTTGTACAAGCTACAGACTCTACATTGGTGAAGAAAGTTTTCAGACACCATAAAAACTTAACACAACGTCAAATATTATTAGTGTGGCTCCATTAAACAGACAAAAACAAATCTATATTTGTCAAAATCTATTTTTTTTAATTCATTGCTACCAATTAAAACAGTCGAAAGTCTGGACAGTTCCAAATTGTAACTGTCAGTATGAAAATCAACAAATAACATTATAATCATCAGATTAATATATAGCAGTGTCTGTTTTAATGACATCCTGTCTAATAAATCCAACCTGCCGCAGGCTGTCAGTTAGATTTTTACACCATGAAAAAAAAGAACTTTTGTTAAAGATTAAAGTCAAAGAAAAAACATTATGTTTTGTGCCAAACAGAAGTTTTTTGTTTTGTCTGGGTTGAAGTGAAAGACAGCAGTGTAATATAAAGTTTAATTTCCTGTCTGCTGAGACAAAGGAAAAAAACAAAGTGGAGACTTGACAGCTTTTCAACAAGTCTAATTGGAGAGAAAAACGGCCCCGAGCCAGACGTCCACAGAAAGGTGCACCGTGTGTGTGTGTGTGTGTGTGTGTGTGTGTGTGTGTGTGTGTGTGTGTGGTTTGTGTCTACCTGTCTGCGGTGAAGACACAAACACACACAGACGGAACAGTTTTTAATAAAGGGGGGGTCAGGGTGTGTTTGTTTGCTGCGTCCCTGATTCCTGAATCTTCTACCACCAAGGACCAGTTCAGACAGAAATAAAGACATGGAGAGAGAGAGACACAGAGAGACAAGACAGAGGAGGAGACTGAGAGTCTAAGACCAGGGGAATATCAGTCTGTTTCGTTAGCAATCTCTTTAATTTCTCTTGACTTTTTTCCCATCGTACCCTGTTTGAGTTCTGAAGTTTGCAAGAAGTCACAGAGGAGCTGTGGAACTGTCAGCAGTGCCCGGGAACTGTTGGTTCTTCCTCTGGAACTCTCTGTTGTCTCTCATCGGCCCCGTCCTCCCAGGGTGAAGATTCTCCTGCCATTTTTATTTTCCTCAGATTTGAAGGAACAGTAGAGATTGAAACATCAGTTGGTGATCAAGGATGAGATTTGATCAAGCTCAGACCTGGGCAAACTAAGGCTTGGGGGCCACATGTGGCCCGTTGTGCTGTTTTGTCTGTCCTACCTAACTTGTCCAAATTACATTATTCATTTATGTTGTCATTATCCTTCAGCAGCCTTTTACATCATCATCATCATCATCATCATCATCATTTATCTTAATTCACACAGATGCTCCGTAGTTCCTGAGTCAAAGTTCAGAAGCCAAAGTACTTCATCAGTACTTCATCAGTACTTCATTGGTACATTTAAACCAATCCTGACTGTCGTGCCCTCAGGTTAAAAACTCTCAACTGCAGCTCTTTAGTCACAGTCTCCCAGGTCATGTGACCGCTTCACCCCTGGTCTGGGCTCAGTTTACACCTGGTCCTTGTTTAAACACTGGATCAGATGATAATCTGAGGATCTGATCCAGGATCTGCAGCTAAACGGTTTGGCTGTGATTCATAATGGAATAAAAACAGTGGTGAACTCACTGCTGTGTTTCTGCCTTCAGGCTGTAATCAATACCACCACAGGGTTCCATGTTGGTGGGGCCTGATGAGAGGAAGTGGAGCAGCAGCCTTTAGTTTGGTCTGATGTCACAGACACTATCAGATCATCAGGCTGATCTAATCACCGCCATGCTGATGCTACTTTTACTGCTGCTGATGTTGCTACTGCCAACAGGCAGGAAGAAAGCCAGGCAGGCAGACAGGCAGACAGACAGACAGACGGTTTATATAAGGAGTATGGCATTACAGTAAGGTTTTTTTTTCACTTTTTTCAAGGACAGCAAAGGCATCACTAGATATAGATGCTCAGGTTTGGTAGATGCTCAGCCCAACAGTCAAAGGTTGTTACCATGACAACCCTGGTGTTTGAGAAGAGTCCGATCGCCTCATGTCATGTCTTAAAACTTTCATTTCTCTTCTCTCTTTCTCTCTTTCATCACTTCTTCCATCAACCGTCTAGCAGTCAAATAGTCTAATACCTCTCCCTCCACCCCCATCAGAGAAATTTACTTGTTCATAATAATGACACGGAGCTGTCAGGTCACCTCGGTCTTTGGTCCTAGCTGCTGATGCGACTATTTTCTCTCGCTAATCTCCAAGTTTTTCTCAGCTTCCTGTCACGCCTCTGCTTCATTATTCATCTCCAACACCCAGGCCGAGGGCGGTGCATTCAGGTGACACTAACTTCATCTGATCTAATCCATTATTGTCTGTTTTTTTCCTTTCTGCTCCTCGTTTGTGATTTCCGGCTGTAAATCTGTTTTTCTTTTTTTTCTCCTCCGGCTCATTATTACAGCTCCACATTATGAACCTTTTACTGCTCTGCTATGAAAGTCTTCAATTATAAACCAGGGCTCTTGTAAAAAAGGGCTGTCCGTGTTTTGTCTAATGCCCTCATCCATCTACTGCCCCACCATCACTTTCCCCCTTTTAATTGCGTGAAACACTTTAGCCACTAAACGCCCAACCTGTTCACATTAGATGAGCTCTGTTTGTGCTCTGATAACTTCTCTCCGGCGGCTGCTCAACAGGAAGGCTGATGAGCGCTTATATTACGGCTGTTAAACAGCTGAGGACGGCGCGGGGCTTCTGGGAGCCCGGAGAGACCAGAACCTTTATTGGAAATGTAATTTTTGTTTGTCTGCAATTACCTCCTCTGCTCATTTGTTTTACACACAGTGTTGTTGTTAGCGTCAGGTCGGAGTGTGTTGTGTGGCGGCTCCTCTCTGCTGGATTGCTCTGCTGAGAGGCTGCGGTTTATTACAAAGGGGGAAAGCTTTCATTGCTGATGGCCCCCGGTGCCAAGTGACCCCTCTCTGTGGGGTAAAAAAAACTACCACACAGTGCACAGACTCTGTGTGTGTGTGTGTGTGTGTGTGTATTTACACAGAGGAATTCTACACCTGTGTTTTATGTCTATAAATAAATAAGGTGACCCTGACCCTAATGTAAGATACATGTACACGTCTGTAGTACTGCAGTACTTCAACCAGCAGCCTGAACCTCAAGAAGTCTGACTGGGTTTGTTGTGCACAGTTGGGATTTTTAGCTCATGCTCATTGATGACTTGGATACATTTGGAGCACGAGTCATTCACACCTGTTCACATCCTGTTCACACCTGTCATTTCTGGCCTTTTCACTCATCAACGACACAATAAGATACAGTACTTACCTCCAGTTTACAACCAACTCTGATAAAACTCTGGTCCCTGTAGTAACTGTGCCAGGCCTGAATGTGGCGCTGCTTCAAACACATTCCATACATTGGAAAAGTCAATCTGGAGGTTTCACTAAACTGAAAACAAAAGAATGGCTGTCGAACTGTCAGACTGTGAAGAAACTGGAAAGAGAAAGATGAAAAGGTGGAGACGGCCATCTGTAGCCGACTGTCGCTGACGTAGTTTTCTCCACCACAGTCAGAGGCTCCATCAGCTGTCGTAGTCGGTGGTTGTAGTCAGTTGTTATAGTTTGTGTATGATCATCATCCAACAGGTTTTAACTTGTGACACGGCCCCCCAGTGGAGACAGGGTGGTGGTGTAGTCGTAGTTGATCGTCAGCGTGAAGTCAAATTAGCCGGCGGGCGTGTCGCGCACACGGACCTGCGTCTGTCTCTTATACACATCTTGTGTGTGTGTGTCAATGTGAGTCTGTTTAAAGGAAAAAAACATTGAAATATAGTGGGGAACCCAGTGAGTGATGACTGAGACAGAGATGTTTTATCTAAACACCCTTTTATTACCAGCACATTCTGTGTGTGTGTGTGTGTGTGTGTGTGTGTGTGTGTGTGTGTGTGTGTGTCAGGGGTGTGTGTTCCTGGGATTTGAACATATAGTTTACCCTTAATGCAATCGTCATCAGTGGTCAAACCATTCAGATTGAAAACATGGTTCTTCTCTGGTTCTTCTCTGGTTCTGCCTTTTGTTCAGCTGTAAAAAACACTTTAATAATAAAAATATTAATAATAATAATAATAATAATAATTAATTAATAAATAAATTTGTAATAAACAATTCAGATTCAGATGCAGAAAAACTTTATTTGTGACCTGCGATCTTCAATTCCTGTTCCTGATTTCAGTGACTTGTGGTTCAACTCTGAGCTAACAAACATTGGCTGAAATTTCGGTGTGTTCCTGAATGCACCATAGGGGCTCAGGGACTGGATGCAGCCAGTTGAGCTCTTAACCCTGTCCACCAAACTAGTCCAAATCATAGCGATAGGTTATATTGTCATTATCCATCTGCCTTTTTTCTCTGCAATGGCAGCAATGAATTTTTCTAGTATTCCAGTCTTTATTTTTAATGACTTTTAACTGTCACTCATCTTAGCTCACACTATTGCTCCGTCCATCTGCACCACATTTACGCTTCACTGTGGCCCAGGAGTCAAAATAGTTACCAATGTCTTCTCTAGAGGGAAAGGAACTCCACTTCTGGACTCTGTCGTGGTCCAGCCTCAGCTGTCATTGCCCAGGAATTGAACCAGCACCTGCATCACGACCCTTATTTTTAACCCCTTCTCCTAAACGTTTTGAATGTGAGCGTGAAGCGACTGTTAGCTAAAACCCAACATGGATTTGGATTTGTTTCCCTGCTCCGTCTCTCACTCACTGATTACCAAAGATTGAATTCTGCTGCAGCCGTGTGTGTGTGTGTGTGTGTGTGTGTGTGTGTGTGTGTGTGTGAATGAGCCTCTCACTCTGAGGCAGCGTGGCCGCCGGCACACATGGATATTGGAATGAGCAAAATGCATTGTCTGCTTGGTAGCTAACCCTATTTGCTATTGGCCCGAGGCTTAAGTTGCTGCCATTTTCATGCCGTCTTAATGTCTTAAGCTGCACGGAGAAAGACACGACTCTCCCACCGCGCTCTGGATCCTCGCACACGGCCCAGCCGCTCGACAAACAACCAGGGGAAGCGTCTATTTTCTGCAATTTACAAACTTTGGTCATGGCTCGGAGAATGGCACGGTTGCATTGTGGTGCAAATGTGGGGTTGTGATAATTTTATAAACACATCTTTCTAAGCCTGGTCATGGATCCACATCATGATGAAATTATACTCTTTGGAGGAAAGTGATTACGGATCATGTTCTGGGAAATGGTAAGAAAAAAATCTGTAGGCCAGCATTTATTCTGAGGATGAAGTTTTGGTTTGATGCATTTAGGCTCTTTATTTGCTCGACCCTCAGCTATGAAGCAAAATCTATGAAGTTGAATCTTTTCAACAGATATAAATAAAAATAAAATCATAAATATGAAGTGTTCTACAGTGGCCCATGTGAGTCCAGTAATTTAACTTGTAGGTTCCTTGTGTTGTCTTTATTTTCCTTTTTATTTTTATTCCTTTGCTGGTAAATTTTGGCATTCTGGTCCAGACTTGTCCTGGACTTGTCAGTAACTGGACTTTTCTTCCTACAGTGAATCATTTGTGTCAGTCCTGCTCTTATCCCACTCTGCTGTTGTGTATAATTGAATTAGCTGCTATGATGTCACTGATGGAGGGACAGATCAGAACGTGTCACATGACCACGCTTGGTCTCACTTCATCCATTAGATTTTGTTTCGCTTCTTCTTCTTTTTTATAATTCTCCTCTTGTCTTTCTTTTTGTCAGTTCCTCCTCATCACGACCTTCTCCTTCTACGCCTCCTTCTGTGTCTCCTCCTTCTTCCTCCCCTGTTGTAAATCTGCACCATTTTTGCAGACAGTCTGAGAATGTTTTTTACATTTTTACTGAGGAGATTAACGACTTTCTTTGCTTTACAAACTCTAGTTGTTCTTTTGTTCATTGTCTTTTTACTGGTCCAGCTCTGGTTGTTGGTCTTAATTAAAACAACTACAACTAAGATAAAGATGTCATTCATCTGAGACGTAGCAGGGAGAGACTGCAGGGGGCGCCGGTGCTTGATGCTGTGGTCCTGTGGGAGCAGAGTGTGAAGGCCAGGCTGAGGCTGGAGTTCTGTTTCCACAGGATCACAGACAACATGGATCTGTTTGACCAACTGTGGCTGAGGACACAGACTGTTCCAGGTAACTGACAGTGAGGGTCAGTTGTTCACTTCATTGTTTCTGTTGTTGGTCTGATTCATATCCATGTCACCAGAGCTCGACGGCTTCACTCAGGCTGTTCTTTCTACTGACAGAATCACAACCTTCATTTTCTTCTCCTTCTTCTCCATCTTCTTCTACATCTACTCCACCCTGGACTGTTTTGGCTGCGGAGGTGAAAACCCTAGCTTTCCTCTGACTCAGACTCTCCTCCTCTGCTCCTCTTCCTCCTCTGCTCCTCCTCCTCCTCCTCCATGAATCACCACATCAGGCTGTAATGATGCTGCACTGGATGAAATATTTATTAAAGATCCCTCTGCTAGCAATTAGCATGTCCTGTAGTCGTTCAGCACCAGAAATCAAGACAATTGTGCCGCAGTCCCCCGTCCCCATATCACCCCACCTACCCGTCCTCCTCCAACTCCTCATCTTCTTGGTCTTCTTGCACCACACTCAGGTGCCCGCTCCTGCCCCCTGTTGTCTTTTCTCCATTACAACAGCAGCTCTGGGGCGGGTGGAGCTGGGACGGTGCTGGGGGGTCTGAGGGTTTCTAGTATTAATTACATGTTCTCCGCCTTCGATTGTGTCCAACACTCCACCAGGCAATTACTGTCGTCAAAGATGTAAACTTCAGGAAGTGCTGGTGATAAACTCAGGGGGGCGCCGGAGTCAGACCGCAGGCGCGTCGACGTGCGCTTCAGTTTACTCACGGATCAAATTCCTGCCAAGTTGTCGAGGGCAGGTGTGAATTGAGAGAAGTCCTTATTATCAGACGTCGATCTCTGAGTCCGCTCACTGTCGGCGCCATCAGGGACGGGTCGTCAGAAGTTTACTGATCCAAAACTTAGAGGGAGGTTTTGCCAAATTTATGCAGCAAATTTTCTACCATTTGTAGAAAACTAGATTTTTTTCTGGCAGCGTGGTTAGAAAACCCATTCACCTTTTGAGTTTCTTGAAACCTCCTGAAGCTTCAACACAACCGTCTCCTTTCATCGACCTGTGCCAAACTCAAACACTTCCTAAAGGTGTGTTTTAATAAGAGTAACGTGAACTTTGAGGAAGACACTCTGAGGGTCAGAGGTCCAATGACTCTGAATCTGAATGTTGTCCTGTGAGACAATCTATCAAACAAATATCGAGCCCATCACTGAAGTTCAAGGCTAACATTTATTTTTAATTATTATTAAACTGTATTTTCTGATTAATTTCCCATTTTCCCAGTCGTCCAAACACTGAAATTACGTCTCATATTTTAACCTGTACTGATATGTACAGTTTTTTTGTCTCCAGGACTGAGGCTAAAGAGCTCAGGATCCAGAAAATTTGCCAATACCCAGGCATTCTGTTATCGGATTTTAATTATCAGGGAACAGATGATAACAATCAAACTGATATCACTTAATTATGCTAATATCAGCCAGCTGATGTTATCGGACAAAAAGATTTCATGATTATCATGATTTTTCATTTTAATATTTTTTATGATGAAACTATTTTGCACCAGTGTGTGTGAATTAACCCTCGGACTAGAAATGGGATTAAACTAATGGTCCATCAGTGAAACAGAAAAGAAGTTTGTTTGTCAACAGACAGGGTGGGGACGGAGGGTCATAGTGGCGTCCTGGTCACGTCTCCTTGTTTACGTTCACACATGCGTGACCTCATCCTCCAGTCCTCACCTGAGGACGGCGGGTGAAGTGGAGCGGGAACGAAGGGAGCGACGAGGGGGAAAAGACCAAAGGGAAAGACGAGGGAGGGGCGGGGTTGTTGTTGTTGTAGCAATAAACAAGGGGTCAGAGGCCAGATAATCAAAAGTGTCCGTTTATTGGCGACATCATCAAAACCTGAAGGAGTCCATCAATGTGGTCGCTCAGGCGCACGGCCGCGGCTAATCAGCTCGCCGCAGCGTTTAAGGCGATGTGATGCAAACCAACGGGTGACAAGGCAGAGGGGGGAGGGGGCAGGGAGTTGACTTCAGCATCCCTCAGTGAAGGTGGTGGGGAGGGAGGGGGGTGAAGGGGAGAGAGGGTTGGATCAATTTGTAATATTGTGGACTGTGGCCCTGGCAACAAAGACAGGACATGAAAGAGAGCACATTAAGTGATGTTCTTGTAAGAACTGGTGATCAATAAACATCAGGGGCCGAGAGAGAGTGTGTGTGAGTGTGTGTGAATGTGAGTGTGTGTGAATGTGTGTGTGTGTGTGTGTGTGTGTGTGTGTGTGTGTGAGAGAGCGTGAGGGAAGTAAAGTAGGAAGAACAAAGGGTGAAAACAGAGGCAGATGAGGAGGAACAATAGGGACAGAGATGGGATGATGACACACACACACACACACACACGGCTCTTTGTTTGACAAACTTTGCTCTTATTCACTCATATTGTTAATGAGATGGTTATCTTTAGCCTTTTTCATATACGAGATAAGACGTTAATTAATCTTTGGATCTAATTAACTGTCTGTCTATAATTAGGCTCCGGCCACGTTGGCGAACCATCCACTGTCAAGCGCTCTGACAAGAAACCACATTTTAGGTGAGACACTGTGAAAATAATGTTAATTAGGACTCCGTGGCTAATGGTTTTAATTAATTCTAAAAGTTTTGTAAGTTGGATGTATTTAATGGAGAAATTAAATAAATTATGAAAAGACGACTGATTTGTGTCAAAACAAAGGTCTGTTGATGATGAATGCAAACCAGAGGTTGACATGAAGAAAATGTTGGACAAAGACAACGTCTTCACATGTCCCATCCTTATCTGTGACATCAGTCTTCAAATTAAAATTGATTTGAGAGAAAATATAATGTTTAACGGAGAGAATCTCACAGTTGGATTCAAGTAAATGTATCTCAGAGATGACCCCGTCCTCCTGACCCAGTTATGTTGGTTCATCTTTTCTCCTCCTCCTCCTCCTCCTCCTCTGGCCTGGTCCCTTCTTCTTCTTCAGGTGTTTCCACTGTGAACCAACCTTTTCCATCTCCCCTGTTCTCTCCATCTTCTACTCTGACTCCAACTACCTCCTTGTCCTCCCTCACTGCATCCATCAATCTCCTCCTTGTCTCCTACCTGGTAGCTCCATCTCTAGGATCATTCCTCTACCAATATAACCACTGTCCCTCCCTGTCTCTTATACACATCTCTGCTGCTGCTGCTGCTGCTGCTGCCGCCGCCGCACGCTCTCGGACCCCTGCTGTCGCCCCGACCGCGGTTTTGGGCAGGACGAAGCGGGCC
>JAFBJS010002714.1:91439-140810 GCA_016785265.1 Paraplagusia blochii | reverse complement strand
CCCGTCTTCTGTCCTATTCTTAGTGTCTCTAATCCATCCATCATGGCTGGACACTTTGAGGTCAGCACTTCCTCATTATATCTATGAAATTGTTGGCAACTGAAGTGCACCTCCCTGTGGAGGTGAATGTGAAGGAAACAAACACACAAACAGTTCTCCCATTGACACTGATCCCAGATCAGTCTCAGAGGTGGAACTAACCTTTGGTCCAGAGGCCACTGTCCTGCGTTAACTGTTTGTGTTTACAGTTTGTCAGCAGATATTTGTTGATGACTGAACTGGTGGTAATTTAATATTCCGTGTTGCATCAACGACGTGGCCCGAGGAGATGTGACTTTAGAGATGTGGTTAGTGACTTTCACCAGGCTACAGCTGTGTTTGTTATTTTCAACTGCAGTAAAATAAAAAAGTAAAATAAAAGCCAGATCCAGATGTAAAATGAGATAAATGCATTAAAACTTAACTGGTGATGCACTCTGCTGCCGATGGTTCCTCTGGGTCTATTTGGTTTTGATGGCGGCGGTGCTCTGCACATTAATAATTAAGACACTTTGATAGTTGGCTGCATTAAAAACTTCTACATTTAGATTTAGATCGGCCCTCCCTCGCCTCTCGTAGCCTCAGGTAAAGAGCCTTGGGCCTGAAAAATTTAAGAGTCCGTTAGACCGACCCTGCAAATTAAAAAGTAATTAATGTCTCTGCCTTGAACGTACAGCGCCGACCGCACTCTGCCGTAAAGTGGTCCCTTCACAGCACTGCATTTAAGCCCGGGCTTCGTCCTCCTTCAGCAGAAGAAAAAAAGTCGTTGCATTAGAGCAATTAGACCAGGTGGGTCTAAATAATAAACTTTAAACTCTGCGCTCCGCCGGAATATTTCATCTTTTATTCAGGTAATGGGAGTGCTTCCACAGTGAACACACTTTCCACTCGGCCCGCCTCCGTCAGGAAGGTGTTTCTCAGTGAAAAAACAAACAAACAAAACAAGTCGTTTCCCTGCAGTCGGTGCCATCGCTGACGAGAACAACGACAAGAACAAATGACCAGTAACCTCTTAGGCAGTAGGAGTTTCCCAACCACTGGACTGAAATCTATTCTTTAGTCATTAATTGCACACATGGCAAATAAGTCCTGCGTACGATTCCCAGAGGAACCGAAACCTTGTTATGTTGGTCCATCTCTGTACGCCACTTTGGTAAGAGAGTTTGCTAAAGATCTTTGCCTTCCTTCAAATCCTGCCATTATTCAACTAAACAGGCTGAGATTTTAGTCAAAGTCATTTAAAGTAGATGATCATTATGTTTTTCTGCATAGACTTGTTGGATATTTCTGGAAATTAGACTCTTCGCCTTAAACACAGTGTCAAAATGGTTCCTCAAAGGGCCCCTGTGGCTGCAGGTTTGGTTCCATCCTATCTGTCGAACACTGTTTGACCAATCAGCTGCCTGGAGCCAGGTCAGGTGTGCTGCTGGATGAATGGAACAATAACCTGCAGCCACAGCTGCCCTTTGTGGAACCAGTTTGACACATAGACAATGGTTTATGGTTTGTATACGTTGTTTTGCAAAATTTGCTGGGATTTGATGAAGGGTTCTGAGATGTTTTGACAAAGGTTCATATTGGACATCCATAAGATACACATTAATTTATATTTATATATATATATATATATAAACTGTATATCTCCACTGTACTGTAAGAGTTTTTCGGAGACTCCTCTGTCCCACTCCCCTCTCTCAGGCTCAGGGTTCTCTCAGTTGCGGTGCAGCAGTGGTGGAGGTTGGCAGTAATTAGCAGCGGTGGGTGCTGCATTAAATTGAATTTGACGACGACACAGCAGTCTTTCCGAGAGACCTAATCCCGGACTCTGGAGCATTATGGTTAATGGGCCCGAAAGAAAATGATGGCCTTTCAAAAGCAAAACCAATTAAGACTGAGTCGTGATGCCGAGTGCTGAGCTTTCCAAATCTCATCACAACTTCTGCCCTCACATTATATAACTGGATTTGGTTCATTCTGAATAATGAAGGAGGTTAAGGAAGCGTGACACGCCGCACGCATCGGTCCTGTGACTGCACCGGCGCCGCCGTGTGATCCGCTGAACGGAAACTCCTCAAGGTGGAAGATTGAAATAACAGATAGAATAGTTCTTGAGGTTTTCCCCTCAATTTCTCTTCTTAGACACTTTCTGGACACGTCTTCTCCTCCAGCACCAACGTCCATCAGTGGAGGGTTTGAACGCCACTGGATTTCTAACATAGGACTCCAAGTTTATCCAAAACTTTCTATCTTAGGACCGGTCAGGTCCTAAACCCATGGACCACGTCGTTGCCTTTAGTTTTGTAGGAAGTTTTTGGCTCCAAATACCCAACGGTCTTACACTAAAACCTCTCTGACAGAAGAAAGAAGAAGTGCGTTCCAGACTTGAGATATGGATGCAGCGCCTGTAATAAAAGTATCAAATTTGCCATGGCTTTGATGAAATCTACCTGCAGTGTTGGCACAGCTCCACGAAGAGGAAGATTCACCTCCTGACTTCACTTCCCAGGACGGCTGTGAGTGTCGGAGAGCGAGGTCTGCTCAGGCTCCAGGAGTATCCATGGCATCCAGGCCCATCTCGCTCGTATATCAACATAATTAAGGGCTGGTGTAATGACGCGGGGCCTGGGCAGCATGATTTCTGTCTGATCGCCACGCTGCTTCATTAAGACCACTCAAGCTAACGAGCTGTGGCTGTAATAAAGTCCTCCCCCTGGTCTGCCGCCGTGATGAAGGATCTACCCAGAGAGAGCTGGGCCGAGGCCGAGGCCGAGGTGGGGATGGGGATGTGATGGGGGGAGAGAGGCACCGGCTTCAGCCTGACTCTCTCTGTGATGGCGTTGGCCTCGTGATGAAGTGATAACACTTTTAATTACAGCCTCCGACATTGAAGAGCGATCCAGGAGTTCACGTCATTTAACCAGGTGACTTTGGTGCCAATATTGTCCTCACACTTTGTTTAGTCCTGTTGGACTGACACAGGCAGCTGTTCGCCCTCAGAACTCTGGTCAAGGCTCTGGACCCTGACCCATACTGAGCCCAGGCAGTTTGTGGAATGGATGTGTTTATATAGACAGTATGTCTGTGTGTGTGTATATGTATATATTTATATTTGTGAATATGAATATCTATAAGTAAATGTATATACATGTCTCTCTGTGTGTCTATACTGTCATTGCAAAGGTTCCTCGATGCTGTTTCCTTCAATTTCTTGTTCCTTTAACTGTGGTTCTACCAAAGTTGTGTGTTTGTTGGCATTTTTTTATGAATATAACAACAACAACAAAGTGATCTCATCAGGGTTTAATTTCAGAGCTGATATGTAGACATGTGTATCTGTCTATTTTACTGTTAGTCACCAAAAAACCTTCGTTCTTATGTCAACGACATTGGACTGAACACAAACAGCGCTTTTAGGCATTCACTCATTTTCTTCATTTACTGTACATTAGTGGAACAAGGCATTTAACTGAACAAAACATCAGTCTTTATATATATATATATATATATATATACATATATATATATTAAAAGAGACTGAAAGCTCTTTTCAAACCTATTTCTGGTTTTGAAGAAACAAAAGTTATCTCAAACTTCAGAGCCTCAGCGTCTCGGCTTAAACAGCTGCTATGAAAGCATTAACAGGCGCTCATTGATTTATTCCAGCAGCAGCAGCAGCAGCAGCAGCAGACAGTTTGAGAGCTGCTCTAATTGTCCTCCACTCTAAAGAAATGTTGGAATAAACAGAGGATAAATATTAATAGTTGCATCATTTATCTAGTGATTATTTGTCCTGCTGTAATGGCCAACGGGCAATCAGTAAAAGTTTAATACCTGGGTTCGATACCATTCTCTCCGCGTCCATTAATGAATGCACTCCTGATCTTCCCTCTGTGGCCTGTAAAGTCCACATCACATCACTTCCCTGCAACTTTTTGTGTCTGGGCCAAGTGTGTTGGAAGGAAAGGCTGGAGGTTCGAGTCCCTCAGTGATTCCACTCTGAAACACCTTATTTCTTTTCTTTAGTGTCCCTCCTCCTCCATCAGGGATTACCCCTCCACCCTCTCCACCCCAACACTCCCTTCCCCCCCCAGCTGGGTGAAACAGCGGCCTGTGATTAGTCACACAATACCACATTAACCTGTAAATTAAAATTCCTCTTTGCAATTTGATGGCTGAGTTAATTCCAGCATCACCCCCCCCCCCTGTCCCCCACCCACTCTTCTGCCCACTGTCTGCCCGTCCTAGACACACACACACACACACACACACACACACACACACACTCTCTCTCCTGGTTCGCCCTGGGCTAATCCCATTATGAATTCTTTATATAGCTTTTCCCCTTAATGATCAGTGGGGCCTGCTCCGATCCTGATTACTATTGTACACTTAGCACTACATAAAGCAGGGGATTAATATGACCCGCAAGGATCGTTGCTATGGATCCACTCGTTGACTTCCAAGGGATGTTGCCGCTGCTTCAATTGGCCATAAATTGCTCTCCCCAGTGGCTTCCCACGTACCAGACGGGGCTTGGAAGAGTCGCAGGAGAATCTGCTGTTCCGGTGCTGTCTCTCACCCTCACTGTCTGTCTCTCACCCTCACTGTCTGTCTCTCTCTTGGTCTGTCTCTCTCTCTGGGCTCTGATGAAAGCGATCTTCTCTATAATTCATGACCAGCAGTTTCTCTTTCTTCTCCTCTCAAATATTTCTGGTTTTTCCAAAGACCCTGTAGTAACCCAACTCCTCCGCGGTCTCTGGACCGTATTAAAGCATCGTAAAAGTTGGGTGGAGGCGAAGGTGTTCCCCCGAAGTCCGAGGCTTCATGCATTTTGACTTCTCTACATGTTGATGTCCACCTAAGAGTTCAGAGCCACCTGGTCCAACCAGAGGCTGAGTCTCCTGGTGCTTTTCTCTAAGGGAAAAGTTCCTTTGTGATTCAATTATTCAGTACAAAAATTAGATTCATGTTGAAAACCAGAAAAACATCATTTGTCCTTGTTCTTATTTGTTTCCACTGAAATGTCAGAATAGTTTAGTTTCAGATCAGTCAGGAAGAACTGCAAACATTTGATTTTTAGTTGTTCTCTGTTGTTGTCGATCAAAACTAAATAAAACCTCAGATTCTTCTAATCCAGAACTTCTGTAATGTGTTATTACAAGAGCAGTTTTTAGACATTTTAGTGTTTGGAATAATGTCCAGTCGACTGAGTGAAGTAGAAGAGATCGATTAGAACCAGGGCCTTAAACAAACCTGGATTGGATTAAAGCAAAGTTGAAAAAAAAACTCTTATTTATATTAGGTTACAAACTTAATGATTTACTGCTTCAGGAATTTTCTTTCTACTCCAGTTAAACGTTGACTCCGTCTCAGGGTTAGGCTCCGGTTTTTGGCAGTTTAAATATTTCATTAAGATATTTTTACTTTTCTTTCCAATTTTAAATCCTTTATACAAAGGAGTCAAAAACTGAGGCCAGTCCTGCTGTTTGGCTGAAAGTGGACGAGCTGCAGAGAAAACACCTGCGTGATCTAACGGATCACAAACCTGCGCTGAGCTCTAGTTTTGTTTTGTGATATTAATGTGACATCAGCGTTTCCTCTGTGGCCCCGCCCACAGCCACACCAGCAGGAGCCTCGATGTCAGTGCTGCTATTTGGCAACACTTCCAAGTCTGACCTGTGTCTCATGTCCAAGCACGGGAAGGTTATGACAAGAACGCAGAAAATGTCTTATAATTTATATATACTGTATATTAATGTATGTATACACATAAGTCAAATGTGTATATATTTGCTTATTTTTACATGTGCTGTATCTGTATATATGTGTGTGTTTACGTCTGTTTCAACTGTATGTATTTATTTTCATCTCTCAACATTCATAGCATGGATCACTACCACAGTCCTAATCCTAGTCCTAATCCTTCCAGATCCTTGAACTCAGCTCCTCCTTCCTGCCGTAATTCCGACTGTAATTTGTTGGTGAAGCAGCTTCAGTGTCATGTGACTGTGAGACCACATGGAGATGAGATGTTGACCCCTAACACACGTCTTGGTATCTCCAAACAGACCACCACCACAACCACTGCCGCCAAGGAAGCTCATGGCTGGACACCATGGGTAGTCACCCCAACCCTTCACATCCAGGTCCGGGGCCAGGAGACACGGGGCCAACAGCTGGTGGTGTGCAGAAGGAGCCTGGAGGCTTCCACAGCAGATGAATCACCGCAGATTAATATTTAACTCCAGACTCCTGCTTCCCTGCAGCATCTCTGCTTCACACCATCTCCCCTCTCTCTCCATCCATCACTGCACCTCCAGCCCTGCAGGTGAGTTGGCATCTGTTCAAGAGACCTATACTGTAAACAGGAGCTCCAGCCCATCACTATCACACACTATAGGAGAAGACTTCCAACCAGGCCTCCTCCACGGTGTCCTCTTCTTCTTCTTCTTCTTCTTCTTTAGTCTTCAGGAACCTGTTGCAGTGGAAGCTTAGAAAGTACTCGACATGTACTCCGCCTAAACTTCAAATATCTCTACTGTCGTTTAGAACAGTTTGGGGGGCGGGGCCTCTCCTTAGGTGATGGCAGTGGGACACGGTGAGAGGATGAAGAATCCACAACATCAGGTCATTCAGATTCTCACAGGAAGATGTTCATTCTTGGTCCATAGTGAGTTGTTACTGGTCTGAGTCTCTCTGGACTATCTGTTAGACCTGGACAGTGGACAGTGGATGTTAGTGGATCACTAGGTTAGTGGTAGTCATATAGGTTAATGTTAGTATTGGTGGATTAGTAGGTGATAGTTGCTGCTGTGTGTGGCCTTGTTGAATAATTCCAATTGTTGTTATATTTGACACTGAGTTAAGTGTGTGTTATTATCAATGTAGTTATACTAATACTTACAGTATATACAAATACATATGTATATGTGTGAGTCATTACTGGTATCTTCATGCAAAGGTTTGCTTATATCTCCAAACACTGGTATGTGGAGGTTCCACTGTGACGTGCAGCCGTTGGCAGCTGTTGGCAGGAACTGCTGCTGAATGTCCTGATGTTGAACAGGAACCTTTGAGCAGGTTGTAACAGCTGGAGTAGAAGGTTCTGCTCCAGAGACACTAGTGTTTGTCTCAACCACAGCCAGGCCTCTGATAGAATTCTCAGATGGGATCAGTTACGACGACTGCAGGCCTCCTCACTCTTGCTCTCCTCCTCCTCCTCCTCCTCCTCCTCCTCCTCGTTCACTGTGATTTTGTGATTAAATCAGCAGACTGTTTTCTCCCTCCATCATAACTCCTCTCCTCCAACAACCGTCTCTCCTCGTTCCCCTCCTTGTCTCCTTCAGTCTCTACCTCCCTGTCTTCCCGTTCTTTATCTCAGTCTTCATATGTGCCCCCCCCGTCCCCCCCACTGTTTCTCCATGTGTGTATATGTTTGTGAAGATATATGGTTCCCCCGCGGTTCCCTCTCATTCTCATGCATGTTCTGGAGCCCGAGCCGCTGGAGTGTACATAAAACCAGCTCTTTATGAGCAGACATAAAAGAGAGAGAACCGAGAGGAGAGAACCAACGGGAAGAGACGCAGATTTTTCTCTTCTTCTTCTTCTTCTTCTTCTTCTCTTCCTTAAAGAGGAGCCGCTGTGATCTGAGCTTGTAACGGATTAACCTTTGAAGATCCTCCTTTCATTTGTCTCCTTTGTTTTTCCTTTGCTGCTGTAACTCACGGCACAAAGGCCGTTCTGTCCGCCCTCGGAGAAGTCCGGGCGGCGGCAATGTGGGTCACGTTGAGATGCTGAATGAAGTATGATTTTCTTTTCCACCCCTCACCCCCTCACCCCCCCACATCCCCTTTATGACTGCGCTCACGGGGAGCGCTCGGTGCCACATAGTTGAATGTGTAACTAACCAACGGCCGGGTGGAATTGTGGGAATTCATGGGAATCTCTGTGGGGACGGGGGCTGCAGCGGGACCACTTCCTGTCTGTCTGATTCAGGGACACTGGGGGGCGGCTGGAGCGTTCCTTCACGCAGTCCTCCACGAGGCCTCAGCAGAATATTTCTGCCTTTGTATCAGATAGGGCTGAATACAGTCAGAGGGGGCCCCCGACCTGGGGGGGCATTGTTTTTTCGACGCAGACAAAAGCCCAAATATGAATGTGTGCATATTAATAGGAGTTCAACAGCGCCCCCTGCCCCCCTCCCTCCCCGGTCGCCTTGATTCCTCCTTTTGATCACGTTCTTCCATCTCATTTTCAATTCTGAGCGAGGCGTTTGGCACAGGGAGGTTTACAGTGTCACACCCCCGAAGGTTCCACCGTGGAGGGAGAAGGAGAAAAAAAAATCATAATTACATCCTTGGCTGATGTGATTCTGTGATTAGTGTCTGATGATTATTTCTGAGGGTGGGACCTGTGTGGGTCGGTTCCAGCAGGTGAGTCTCACAGCTACTGCAGACAAATGTACTTAAGTGCTGCGTTTTCCACGAGGTCAAGCAGATATTATTTCCCCTGAACTCGTCCGTGTGGTTAAAACCGTCGACCGCCGAGTCTTCACGTGACGCCTCTAATCACAAACGTGTTAATACGACTGGAGCGTCGCACCGATTGTGAGATTGTAAAAAAGTCTTCTCCACGCCGTGTCTGTCGAGCGTCGAGGATTGGAGCAAAGTTCTGCTGCCGGCTGTAAATCAGCGACGATATCACTAATCACAGTGGGTATCTTCCTCGCCGATGTGATGTTCTGGTCCCTCAGAGGGATTCAGTTACAGGTGACGACAGGCCACATCGGACCCTCACAGCGGCCTGTGGATCAGAGCGCTCTCTGGGAGCACGTCAGGTCAGAGTCGATCAGAACACTCCCACAGCCGCCTGTAGAGGCAACAACGTCGACACTTGGAGGGAATCGAACCCTACAGCTGAGCTGAACAGTCTTTCCTCACACTCACTTTGAACACAGCAGTTAAGGACAGTTGTCACACTAACGTAGCTTCAACAGTCGCTGGATGTTGATTCATCTGTAGAAAAACTAAAGATTTTGCTTTTGAGCCAAATATTGTGACACAGCAGTGAAAGTTTTCTTCCCTTCTTTATCAAACTTTATCATCATCATCATCATCATCATCATGTGCGGGGTGTCCTTGGTGTCGAGGTCACATGATGTGATTGTATATGAAACACACCCTGACCGTCAGACATGGAGACTGTGATCATCACCAGTGTCTGTCAGGGACTCTGGACATGATCATTTTTAAGGCCTGGAGTCAAGGCCATTAGCTCCCCCCCCTCCACTACCCCCCCAGTCCCCGTCCATGTGAATTAGGGGTCGTCCGTCACAGCGGGACCCCGTGTCCGAATGCTGTCACTGTGAAGGATGAAGGGGTCCTCGCACTCCAATGAGCCGTCCACAGAGATGCCCGACCAAACGACCCAAGAGCAGAGACACACCTCTCATCAGAGAGAATGATGGGGGGCACTTTTCAACACCCCCTCTCCCCCCATCTACTGTGTCCCTCTGTGTTTGCACTTTTCAAGGCCTTGGGGTTCTCCACCCTTTGCTGCCACCTCTGGTAGAAGTCTGTAAACACAGGCGTTGTGTCTGATGGTGAAGGCAGAAGATGTTTGGTGTTTATCTGTCACCTAAGTCTGTGGACTGAGATGGATGTGTGGACCATGTGACCCCTGTGTTGTCACCTTGATACTGATGACATTTCCAAATAGTTTGATCAAAAAATTTGGACTAGAAGTAAATAAATAAAAAAATGCTGAGAAAACTGAACATAAATTAAAAAAAAAAGTCCAGAGTGAAGGAGGCAGAAGAGAAAAGGTTAGAATGGACAGTGGAATTCAACCGTCCATTTCAGGTGGAAATGACCAACAATCCACCTGCTGTAGTTAATGTCATCAAGGCCTCAGTGAAAACCTGGACTGGACCATAAAAACATCCTCCCTGTTTCTATCCACTACCTCCACCCTCTTCCTCCACCTCCTCATCCGACTCCTTTACCTCTCTTCCTCCTCCTCCTCAGGAGCAGCAGTGTGTTGATGGAGCTCCAACACTCCAGGCAGAAAACTAGGCCAGGATTACTTTTGCTGGCTTGTTCCCAGTGAAGCGTGTGTTCCGTGTGTGTGTGTGTGTGTGTGTGTGTGTGTGTGTGTGTGTGTGTGTTTAGACTCCCAGGCTGCCCAGCCAGCAGTCAGCCAGCAGTCAGGGTAGATCTGGGCATATGGAGCCCCAGTATTGGGCCAGCAGGTATTTCTCAGCGTCTGCTCTCTGCCTTTGTTTAATATTTCCCTCATTCTTGGCGTCGTTGCTGCAGCTCTGTGTTTTCACTGCCAGCAGCTCACACACACACACACACACACACACACACACACACACACACACACACACACACACACACACACACACACACGCAGCTAGGGTACGGCCGATCTGTATCAGCGTTCTTCGTCTCCTCACGGAACTACTGCTTCAACAGTCGTTCATTTTCACGTCCAACCTTTGAGTTGTTTGACAGGAGGTTCTGGAAGGTTCTCCTGACAAACAGGAGGCACAAGGAGGAGTCACTGCTACTGTTTGGAGCATTGATGACAACAGTGTAAAACATTATATTCATGGGAAAGTATTTATATAAATATATATATATATATAAATATATAGATTATTCACTATCTGTGCACTAATTCTCAACCTATATTGATATATATATATATATATTTATATACATATATATGTATATATACATACATACATATATGTATACATAGACCAGTAGTTGTATTATTGTTGAGGTTCCTTCACTGCTCACTCTACCTTTCGTTATGACGTGATTTCCTGTTTCATCATTTTTCCTCTTTATTTGTAGGAATTCTTAATCTGAAGAAAATTAGGGATTTAAACTACACTCATCCTATGGTAAAGAGAGTCACATGACCTCCTGATGAAGCAGACATTCTCTCCAGGGAAGTCAGATGACGGTCGGACGCTGATTTCTACGGTTGATAGTTTTATCTTAATCTTAATCTCTAATCTGACCATAATCCAAATCATCCATCCTCAGAGCAGACACAGACTCCTCCACTCAGAGTCAGTCTTCAGCTCCAGTCTCTGTTCCCTTTGACTCTTAATTGTTCTCTTAATTAGGTTACAGAGTCGGCTGCAGGGACTACAGCATGTGTGTGTGTGTCAGTGTGTGTGTGTGTCGTCCTCCATCACCTCCTCCATGTTGTGCCTGGAGGAGGTGCAGCTCTGATCTGTGAGCACCAGTAGCTCCACAGAGGGAGGAGGAGGAGGAGGAGGAGAAGGAGTTTTTTTCTCCAAATCTAAAGTCTAGTTCGTTCACTCTGATCTTCATCTCCATCATCCTCTTCATCTTCACCGTCTTCTTCTCCATCGTCCATTTTCTTGGTGTCTTTCCACTCTCTCTGAACTAAACTTCAGTGTAAATGAAGAAAAGTTACATTTGAGTAAAATACTGATCTACATCTGGACTGTTGTGTTGGAGGACAGAGTTGTGGGTTCAACTCCAGGCTCAGTAGCTTATCTAACAGGTGGCTTAACCTGAAGTCTGAGGTCCTCAAAGTTATTGTCTGCTTTAGATCTGTGACATCTGTGGGGCTGGTTTTACTGGAGGCAACAGTGACCCCTGGAGGGCTATCTGCTTCCAGGTGAAGACTTTATCAGTGAGTCTGATATCCTGATATCAATCTCCTCCTCCTCCTCCTCCTCCTTCTCCTTCTAAATCTCCATGGACTTGCTTTTGTCTTTGCTCCTTCTTCAGGACCCTGACTGTGGTCCACACAGTTTAGAAATTGAACCTCAGGTCTGTGTCCTTGCAGTTCACCCAGATGACCACTGGGATCTTTGCTCCTCCTCATATTGTGTTTTTTGGTTCCGTCGTTGGTAACACTATAAACCACCTGCTGTTTAATGAAGAAAACAAATCAGATTTCTCCAACTCATATTCAGAGCTCGTCGCTGCCCCCCCAGCACGGAGACCTAATTACAGCTACGCCAGTGTCTGGATATTCATTGTCCAAAGCAGTAGCATCCAGGTAATGATGCCATTTTTCAGGTCGGTTTTTTCCCATGGTGCCTTTCCTGTGGAAATGTCACACGTTTGCTGCCTCAGCGGCGGATGTTCATGGTTCCCGCAGGACGAGTCCTAATATTTTTGCTGTCCACTTGATCTTTTCTCCTGCAGCTGCCATTATTAGGCCACATTTTTCCTCTCCCACTTTCTAAATTCTGACGTGAAAATTGCAATGAAATGCACCGCGCACATTTCCGGGCCCGGGGGAATAAACCTACTTAATTTTAATGAAGCCCCTTTTGCCAGTACCACAGAACTCTTACCTCAGAGCTCTTTAAACACATTATTGAACCAATAGCTTAGCACGACGCCCTTTACAGAATTGCCTCTCGACGTCGCCGTCAAATTATCTTTTATATCAGCGATCTCAGTCACGGCCCGACCGCTGGAAATATGAGTCCGCTGCCCCCTCCAGGTGAAAGTGTTTAGCGCTGCCTAGCATAGCCGCGCAGGTGAAAGTGTTTAGTGCAGCCTCTCCTCCACCTCGTTCCTGCAGCTGTGCATAATTATAGTTATGTAGTTTTTCCTCCCTCCTCCTCCGTCCTCACTCTCTCTTGTTTTTTTTCTCTTCTTCTGATTGCTTCCTCCTGCACAGATTAGTCGGGAGAACAGACGCCCAATGTCGTACAGTAGATCGTACGATCAACCGTAGCCCGCGCTTCCTCTACGGAGCAGCTAATCACAGGATCACTGCTGTGGTTGGTAATTATTATTCATGATTGTGGTTCCACCGCAGCTCACCGTGTGTTAAGACTCCACACCGGTCAGAAGAGTGATTCCATCAGGCTGACCTCCAGCCTGTGGCCAATCAAGCGTCATTCCAGCCTCAACTTGAGCCACGCTGATGGGACGTAAGCCGTCCTTCCACGAGGTTAGGGAACCGTGGAGGCTTCTAATCAGGGGGCTGGAAAACACCTGCTCTGGGCACAGGTGTCCGTCCCACCACATGGTTACAGTCTTCTGCCCCGTCCACTCCTCCTCCCACCGTCAGCTCTCTCAGGCGGAGGAGGAGTCTGTGAAGAAAACCTGGATCTTCTCTGAACAGATACTTTCTGTTGTACAGACTGGTCCAAACCCAGTGGGTAAGGACTAGGACTCTGGACTAGAAGGGTTGGATACCGTTGGGTGGATGTTGAGCTGCGTCACAGTGAGATGTAGTCGTCACTTTCACCTCACTTTTACACATGTACAGAGTTGGTCTGTAGAAATATAGCTACAGAATTTGGCTCCATTTATAGGTTAGAGGTCAGAGACGAGGCGCGGTTCTGATGAGCTGAGGGGAAGTTAACGAAGTCAGGTAAAAATAGTCAGAGAAACCAGGACGCTCCCTGTTAAAAATACATCTACATGTCAGAGGAGGATTGTGGTCATCAGTCTGTGCCACATCACACATGTCTGTATCATATTAACATCCAAACAAAAATGACTGTTGAGACTGAGCTGTGTTTTCACCTTCATGTCTCATGTCGTCTCCTCCACCCGCGGAGCTCCGTCTCCTGCTCTTTTGTCTTCATTGGAAACAGCCTGCATCTTGCTTTTGACTGGAGGAAGCAGTGCATGGATAATATGGTTACACCGTTACTGATGCATAAAGCTGCGTGTCTGGTTCTTGTCAAGACCTTGCCACCAAAGTCAATTTGCCCGTGCCCTGGCAGAACGTAATATTTCTATAATCACATCAACACGGAAATTACGTTGGTGGACCAGAGGAAATAATTAAAGTTGGAGCTCCAGGAATAATTTCATCCTCTGAGAATTACTGTAAACCACACATAGAAATGTATAAAAACAAAGACACCCCGCCCCACCCACCAGCACCACCACCACCACCACCGTATCAGCGTCGATAAGGAGGAAACCAGAAACAAAGATTGATTGACTTCATTTCGTCTTGAACTGGTTTTCAGCAGGACTTCACTGATCATGTTATTCATTCTTCAAACTAAAAACCTAAAAAGACAGGAGAGACACTAGGTTAACCTTAACCCTAACTAACCACTACAAACTAAAGAGAATCTGTCTTCTACTTGTTAAGGAAAAAAACTGTCAATTAGAACAAAGAGAAGATGAATTTAAATGTTAAAAAGTTAATTATACCTTTGAGTTTTGAACTTCTGTGATTTATTTTTTAACATTCTTGATTTTGTAAACACAGATATTTTTGTTGTTGTTTGACTCCAGTGACGTCGTCAACAACGTCGTCATTCCTTCCTTCTCCAGACATCCACCCATCAGTGGTTGACGCTGACGGAGGTTGGCTGCAAGTCTTGTTAGTAAATGAAGATGAATTGTTTACCGAAATACTACACAATACCCCTTGATCAACCGGTAGAAGAGAAGATTAATTTAGCGCTCTCCTGAATGAGCAATCCTCCCGCTCTGTAATTATTTAAGTTCCATTTTTGGGGGGTTAATTATGGTCATTAGAAGGAGGTGTACGGAGTAAAGGACTCATTTGAGAGCAGGAGATTGAGATTTAATGACCAAAAAATTTTTTACTCCGGCTCCTGAGATGAGCAGATCATTTTGACGACCTGAAATTGATTAAGAAAAAAAAAAAGCAGGGGTTGGTACGATTATTCTGACAGTGTCACAAATTAGATTTATTCCAGTTTCTTCCCCTCGTTTGCCGGAGGGAGGAGGAACTTGGACGTGAAGTTCATGTTTTTGTTCTGCATGTTTACAGAGTAAATGTTGGTCTTCATGATCTGAGACGGTCAACATCAAAATCTTAATCTAATGTCTGATGACCGTCAGTGATGCTGTCATAAAGGCTGGTGTTCCACCAGGATCTAATCTGGGGACACTCAAGCTTTGGTTAAGAAGACATTATTCTATTATTTTAACTTGTGTCACTTTTACATTAATCTCTCAGATCTTAAGAGCTGTCGGAAATATATTTTCAGTCAACATCTAGTTAGGGTTAGCAGCATAAGTCAGAGTAAAAAAAAACATTGTTGTTGTTTGTTTTGGTAAATCTACATTAACCTTTAGTGGGTGACTCCATACTGCCCCCGGGGGCTCAGTGACATCCTTTTTGTCGTCCAATCAGCAGCCTGTGACATGAACATTGGCAGAAAAGAGAAAGTTTGTTGTGCGCTCAGCAAACACAAAATTGAACAGAGCTTTTGTTGTGAAAGAAAAGTTCCAAAGGTCAGAGTGATGAAGGTCCGTGCGTCCGTCTGTTCTGCGTTCTCCTCAGCGGAGCAGCCCAGCGTGAGGAAAAGCTTGTTAAAACCCTAATAGTAGCTATCAAAGGCTATTGATTAGCTTTCTCAGCCTGTTGGTTTGACAAAGAGAGCATTAGCCAGAGCCAAGGTGGGTTTCCTCAGGGGCCACACGGTCCCCTGGGCTGACACACACACACACACACACACTCACCAGCCAGTAGGTGTGTGTTTTCTGACTTCTACCTACAGCTAATTCATTTTACTACTGTACGTCCTGTGTTTGTCCTTGTACAGGGAGACACAGTGACACAGTTGTTTGTGAAGTTGACTGGAGTTTTGAAGTTTTTGGACCTGTGATACTGATGGAGTGAGTGGATGAGGGAGGTTGGATAAGATTGGTCATATGATCTAAGGAGAACTCTGAGATACTGGTCAGATCCAGATCTTCTTTCTCTAACGATGGAAATCTGAAGATGCAAAGTTTGAGTTTTGCCAGATTAAGTGGAATCACACGTAGTTTCCTGAGACGTCGACCTCAGCTGCAGGTATCTGTATCGGTTGATATTGGTTTAAGAAAGTGAGTGTTGGTGTAAAGTGATAGCAGTAAAATTGGATGTGGGTAAAAGGTATTGGATATTGGACATTCTGAGAAATGATCTTTATTTGGTTTGTCAAAGAGAAGTGGTTGGTTCTAACCTGCAGGAAATGTATTCAGTCCCAACAGAGCTAAGAGGGTTCTCCTTCTCCTCCTCCTTCTCCTTTCTCCTCTTCCGTTCCAGCAGTGACTGCAGTCTGAGTCACTCAGAGGAAACCTAGTTAAGTATGGCAGAATCAGGAGAATGGGTTATTCCAGGAGAGTTCTCCATAAAGCATTCTAACAACAATATTAATGGATGTCTGCTGAAATATTCATCAGATTAGCCCTCGGATTCACGGATTCATGGAAATTAGGAATCTTCCAAAGACCAGGTTTCGTGTCTTTTCTGCATGAATGATTGAACTCTGTTCTGCCTTCGGGGAGATATTTGGGCTGCGGTTCACTTTTTATCCGTCTGTCTGTCTCTCTGTCCGTCTGTCTGTCTCTGTGTATCAGTCCAATGAACTTGTTAACTTAGTCCATATACGTATCGTTGTTGTGACTATTTATGAGAATCTATCCAGTTTCCTTGGGCTCTAACCTTGAGGACTGTTCGACCTTTAGCCCAGTCAGACTGATGACTTCACTGAACTGAACCCTGTGTCTCCAACATGTGGATTCAGATCTTTATAATCCAAGGATTGGAAAGGAAATGCAACAGGCATAGAAAATGAGTTTCCTCATCACGTCTGCTCAGACATCTGCTCTTAAAAAAAGTCTCTGAGATCAGACTATGTTCCAGCAGACGGACTCAGACCCAGAACTGTCCAGGGATCGATGCTGCAGCAGCAGCAGCAGCAGCAGCAGCAGCAGCAGCTCCTCGTCGTCATCCATTAGTCCTGCAGGGGAGCGGTCCTGTAAACAGCAGCCGGGCCCAGGTGTTGACGTGCTCCATAAATCCCAGCTGAGAAGGTTAAGCTCCGGTCCATTCAGGGCTCCTCAGAAATGCAGGGCCACTCCAGCTGCAGCTCCAGCTCCAGCTCCAGCTCCAGCTCCAGCTCCAGCTCTCTGATGTTTTATACATGAAGTGAGGCCATTTACAGTCTGATGAGCCGGTCTGGCTTATTAATGATACGTTCGTGCTCTTAGGGTGTCGGGCGCCAAGCAAATACTCATGTAAAATTAAACACCATTTGTTTACACAGACGCACAAATCAGACCACACTGGGGCGATGTTCACGGAATAATCATGGCTGCCAGCGCTGATTTCAATTAGTCGCAAACAGGGGCAGAAATTAGCGAAGGCTCCAGGCTAAATGCCCTCCAAATATCTGAACATGCCCCTGGACACTGCTCAGAACCTCAGCTTGATGCCACCCGTAAAAAACATACAAATGTTAAAATAGTTGTGTGAGATCCCGGTCATCATCACGTTCTTCTTCTCTGATGAGGTGAATTAAGTCAAGTTCCTGCAAATAGTTTCAAAGACTAAAGGAAATGAAAGTCCCTCCAATGTGGGTTAAATTGTTAGACAAAAATAGTTTAGCTGTGTGAGAAGTTTGTAAGAACATCTGAGATAGTCTGAGGAACGTGGTTGGTTATTGGTCCCAGTGAAGGTCCATGGTCCTGGTCCATGATAGTTTGATACAACCCCGTGTCTAAGAAGAGAACTTTTACTGGAGTCACATACGTCGACGCCACTCTTTGTTGCCATCGTGGTCTTCATCATCCTCAGAGCCGACCACAGTCTGAGGTGTTGCCGACGTGGTCCAACACCTTTTTCTTTTTTCTCAAACTTTCCTGACAAGTTTGTCACGGCGTTCGCAGATAATTACACAGTCTGGGGAAATTATGGCTACATTGTGCTCCTGAGGAGATAATTGCAGCACTGAAGCCCCAGCATCACATGAGGACGGAGCCTCATTCTGCAAATTAAACGCACCGACGTCAGGACGACGCCGACGTATATATATTTTCACTCCTCCTCGTATCACACTGTAAGTTACAGAATATTTCCCTCGGCGATTCCACAGGAAAAACAAAATTATTGTGTTAATTGAGCCGTCGTCAGGAGATGAATAATCACGCATGTCAACCCCCCCTCACTGAGCCCCCCGGGAAAACAACAGGAAAAATTAACTTTAAGAGACAATGTCGTTTTCATAATTTACATTTTTCAATTTAACTTTCACTTCACTTTTTTTTTTTGTTTTTTTTTTCCCTTTATTAAAATTTACACCCAGGAATTACCGGACCAGACTTGTGAAGAGATAAACTGTGCAGTAATGAACAGCTCATCGCCTCCATCATGTTCCTCCGTCACAGGTGTGAAAGCAGGTTGTGATTCAGTTTGATGGACGACTAATCAAGAAATCAATTAGGCCCTGACCCAGAAAGAAGAAGAATTATTTTCTTCCTTTCTGTCCTCTGGCTATTTCATCTCTTGACTTGGACGCTGCGGTGTCTCTGATTGGACAGGACCAATCCTCTGGGCTTTTGCCGGGGATTGTCTTTTTACAGAGAATGTCAGGAAACTGTTCATCAAATGTTACCATCGTTGAATAACATCTGGGAAAAAATTACACTTCGCTGGTTCTGATTCCACAGAAAGACAAAGAACGGACTCTGCTCATTTAATCACAAGATTATGACGATCTGACGTTTGGTCAGAACAAACTTTTCATCCTTTCATTACAATAAAAGTCCAGTTTTATAGTTAATTATTTTTACTTCATTATATTTTTAGATTTTTTTCCCTTGAAATCCTCAGGCCTGGAGTAATTTTTTTTTAACGTCAAACTTCTAAGTCTCGTTTCAATATCGCCCCCTGTGCCACCTCCAGGACACTACACCCTGTGGTATTCTTTAAGCCTGGCAGCAGACTGACCTCTGTGGGTCAGATGTAAAGACTTGACTTTTCAGCAGCATCTACTTAAAGCTGTCGGTCAAATTCCCTCCATACTGACCAGGTCAGGAAGAACAACCGAGTCTTTATGGGAGAGCAGGTTGAGATCTCACTGGTGGGAGGAGGAGGAGGAGGAGGAGGAGGAGGAGAAGGAGGAGGAGATTTGTAAGGTTCAAACAATTTTTGGGCCTAAATTGAACAAAGGAAAAGGAACGTCTCTCTTTGCATTAGTTGAACCTTCAGAAACCTTCACCTACCACAGTTTGTAGTGAGGAGTACAACAGCAGGGGGCGCCGGAGGGGGAGTTTTTTTTCCCTCAATACAAAGAAATTCCTTTTCCTTGTTTTTGTTATTATGCTATGGCAGGATCGCGGCTCGGTCTGAAGTCCGTCCACCTGAATCTTACCTGCAGAGGAATGCGTCTGTTGCTGCTCCTCTCCGACCCTCGTCCATCTGTCATCCCTAAACTATGCCGGGATCGCAGGGGAACAGAGCATCCGTTGACAGGGGGCGCTTCTCCAAAGACATGCTTGTCATGCCCCGTGGGTCCCCGCCCTATGTGGGAGACACCCACCCAACCCTCGCTCTCTGCTGCAATCAAAGACAACTTTATTATCTGCTGACTACTTTTCTGCCGCTCCCCAAAGCCCCTCCAGATGATGCCCAGGTAATGGAGGAACCCCCATGACCCAGACTCCTGGATCTTCAGCCTCAACCTGCATCTTTGCCCCCATTACAAAGAGGCCTCTCACACTGTCCGTCTGCAGTCCCCCGCTCCACCCTCTCCAACCTTCCTGAGAGAATGTCAGAGGAAAAGAGGGAAGTTGAATCTGGAGTCTCCTCAGCAGGGGAAGATCCCACGGCGGGACGTCTGAATGGTTCGACCGAAGACGCACTGTCGTGCCTCTCCAATTAAATTATCCACTCCACAAAGACGAGGCCCGATGAACTGACACCTCCTTTCAGAGGGTGTCAGCAGCTTTTGTGGGCGCCGACCATTTCCATCGCTGCAGAAATAGACTTGCTCCCCAGAGGAGCACCAATAGCGAGCCATCTCCGTAATGCTAGTTTTTGAGAGGGAAAAATATGGATGAGAGCCGGGGATTTGGGAGGTACTGACGGGGACCGAGGGAGTTCTGGTCGGGAAGTGATAATTTGTCTGAAGAGTCTGTGAACGAGGGAAAGACGTGTTGTTTTTCAGGTGTCGGCCAAAGTCACATGTCTAAACTAATGAAATGTGAGTGTGAACCAGAAGTTTGTCCCTGGACGGTGTCGGTGTTCTGGGCGACAGTCGATTCTAACAGTTGGAAAATGTGTCAATGTCACAATTTGTCAAAACGAAACTGCGTCGTAAAGAGGTTTGGTCCAAAAAAAAACAACACAAATTGATATTATTATTAAAAAAACTCTAGGAAGGACAAACTGTGGTTGTGTAGCAGTTAGCCTGCCCTAGAGAGTCTCGGGTTTGATCCCCCCCAAACCCCCATATCAAATCTCCGGCTGATGAGAGTCAGCTGATATTAGCAAAACTATGCTATATCATCAGATTGTTACCGTTTCCACCCCAACAACATGATGCCTGGTTTGGGCAAATTTGCTGGAATCGAACGTGCAGTCTTAAGACGTTAGCCTCACTTTTAGAGACAAAGACTTCATATATCGGTATTGGTTAATATTAGGATCATAAATTAATTGTTCAGGAAAATCGGATATCGGAAAAAGTCAATGTCGGACTCTCAAATATTTAGCAGTTTTGTCATTAGTTCACAGTAGAGTTCATGGGGCGACACTTTTTTCCACCACTGTAAAACTCCTAGTGGAGACACCTAGTGGACAAATGGAGAAAAATGCCTCAGTTCCACAGGTAAGATTCAGGCCTCACTTCCACAGAGGCCTGAATGAACTGTCCAGTGGACTGGTCCAACTGGACCTTCCATCATTGACTAAGAGTGATCTGAGATGTGGCCCACAGTCTGGATACTAAACCAGTCTTCAGTCGGTTCAGCATTTCTACTGGTCCAACATGGTTCTGTGTGATGACGGCCGTCCCATAATGGTCTCAGCGGTGAAGGCTGTTCAACCTCTTAATGGATCTGACCTCTCAGTCCTTCCCACAATTCCCTGGGCTCTCCTTCCCGCCCTCCAAAAAGCCTGCAGTGTTTAACGGTTCCAAGGACTCTGGGGCGGAGTCCAACTCTAATCAATGAGCCTCGTCTTCGGGGAGTCTCCTCCGTCTCCCTGGTGACGCGGTTGCCAAGACAGTTGTGCTTGGCAACCCTGGTTCTCATGGAGACCGGTTCCCCAGAAAGTCTTTCCACTGTTGAAGGAAGAAAGTCTCTGTGGGCGGCACTGTTGGCTCTTTGTCTTTGGGTGGGGGAGCATAAGGGGCGAGGGCTGGAGCTGGTCCTCCAGGTCCTCTCCATAAAAACACAGTCCAAGGACAAGAACTGGGCCCTACAGTGAGGTCGGTCTGGGATTAGGATTGGGTAGGGTTCTGGTTCTGTTGAGACTCTTGTCCGTCTCTGATGATGGTAGAATGATATGGGCGGCAATGGTGGATTAGTGGTTAAGAAGGTGTCCTGGAGGTTGGGACGTTTCTGTCCACCAGTGCGGCCCCCTACTGGCTTGGTGAAGGGCTTCAGTTTTGTCATTTTAATGTGGACACCAACCTCTGAAGTTGAGATGAAGTTCTCTGGATGAGAGGAAAAGTGTTTTTATCTCAGCTCCGCTGGTTGATGAACTGTTTCTTCTTCCTCTTTAATTATTCAGGCCGTTTTCATTGGAGAGCCCCCCGGTGGCTCCCGCTGAGATTTGCATCCTGATTTATTTGTCATATATCCTTCATATCTCTGAATTCTTTATGGTCCATACATCTTTCATGGCTCCTCAGTGTTGACGGGCCAGAACCAACACATTTACACGTCAGACTGCAGCTGCCGCTCGCCTTCCTCACCTCAGGTGTGTGTGTGTGTGTGTGTGTGTGTGAGTCTATGAAACATTCATGGTCTGTGGACTTCATGTTCCCTCTCCTCACACCTGAGCGTTTCTCTTCTTCTTCGTCTTCTTCTCACACCATGTTGTGTTTGCGTCCTGACTCCTTGCACCGTTTTCCCTGAACTCATATGAAACGTTGAGAATCTCTGTGACCTGGAATCTACCGGTTTGTTGAGGATAAGTGAGTGACACAATGAGGTGAGAATGAAAATGAGGAGTGGACGCCCCCTACAGGGCAGGAGTAATCACAGCCAGGCAATTGGGAAGGAAACATGATAGTAATCCAACAGAACTGATGAATAAACATCCAGAAGAAGTAGAAGTGTTTGTCACTAGGTGGCAGCAGAGCAGCTCATTAATTAATCTCCTACTCTACAGTGGTTTGAACAGAATAATAAATAATGTCACCAGCTTTTAGTTGATATGGGAATTAGAAAACAAGTGATCAGATGTCGGACGTTGCTATGATCACTTTGACATGTGGTTGGACCAATACTGGCCCGTGTGCCCTAGTTTGGACAGCCTGGTGGTGGTAATACAAACCAAAGCTTTGGTCTTTGTTGACTGTTTTAAATCCACGGACAGAAAGACGGACGAGGACAGTCAGACAATTGACGTGATCTCATTTGACAAAGCTTTGAACCCATGTCTGACTGTCAGCGTGAACAGAGAGGAGGATAAAGACGTTTGTGATGGTGTGAACTTAATTCTTCGTCCTCCGTCCATCTTTGTTGACACGCTGTCGCTTCAGCTCTTTCTTTTATTTCCCAAACTCTATTTTGAATCTATTTCCATCCAAAGACGTTCTCTGAGCGGCTGCGGTTCGATTCCCTGGGATCAGAGCAGAACACACAGGAAGACAGTACGTTCTGCTGGAATTCACCGCTCTCCACCCGTTTGGACAGAGTTAAAGAGAGAGAGCGTGAATACATTATTATGGGATGTGAGTCGTAGAAAAGTCTAGCCTAGAATATCTGTTTCTATTTATGCACACAAATATACATTCTCAACTGGTGGGTCGGGACCCAACAGTAACCACTGTCTGTACTTCAGACACTTTCTTTCTTTCTTTCTTTCTTTTGGGATCAAATTCAGTGAAAACATTTGTTAGTTTAGTTCTAATCCCACAGAGTCCAAGGTTTTTTTAGGTGTTGGTTGAGCAGCAGAGACGGGAGTTGTACCAACACCTTGTGACAGCTCGCTAACGTGCCGTCTACGTGACATTCTTCTCCTTCTCCATCTCCTCCTGTTCTCTCCATCTCTAGGATCATTCTTCTACCAATGTGTCTCCACTGTCCCTCCTCTGAACATTCCAAACCATCTCAATGTGTCTTCTCTAACTTTGTCTCCAAACCTTCCTGTCTGTGTTGTCCCCCTAATCACCTAATTCCTGATCCTGTCCATCCTTGTCTCTCCTAAAGACAATCTCAGCAGCATCTTTAACTCCTCCACCTCCAGCTCTGTCTCCTGTCTTCTGTCTATTCCTATGTCTCTAGTGTCTCTATTTTTTCAGACAACGCAGCCTTCTTCTTAAACCTTGTTGTGAAAAATGACACATTTTTAAAAATTCTCTTTTTTTCCTGTACCATTTGACGCCACCATCGTGTTGAACTTCTGAAATAAGGAACTGAGACCAGAGCAGCATCTCTGTTGTTATGAAAACTTTGATGCCGCAGCCTTGGAACCTGGACCGCCCCTCAGGTTGGGCCAACCTCCAGGATCCAACGTGGCGGCGCCTCACTTTGCTGGGCGCCATAAAGCCATGTTGGCGTTTCTGGAACCGCTCCGGGCGGATCATAACAAGGCAGTGATGTCAACATTACAGGAAGCGTTTGCACACAATCATAGCTGAACTTACAGTAACCAGCGTTGGCTGATCTTTATCGCACACATCGATTTCCTCGGCGGCTTCAGCTTAAGATAGAAGGAGGCCATAAAAAAGCAGATTGAGCAAAGGCAGCATCATGTGATTATCTGAAATATTGATAAGAGCGTCTGCTCTTAAAGCTGGACAAATGGACAACTGACCAGCTCTGGATGGACGGCCGGGGAAAAGACACAGTCCAACCACTGATCGTTGGAGAGTTTCGCTCCTTCAACCAAATGAAATCTTTTAATAGTTAATGAATTATTTTTCAATTAATAATAATTAAATAAAAACAAAGGATCTTATTATTTTAAACAGTTTATTTAATTAAAATAACGAAATATAATTAGGATTATATTTATATTTAGAATATAATTAGGACGAGCCAATCCTGGCCCACAGGCCACCAGTTGATCAACGTGGATGTGAATCCGTGTTGAAAACCCACAGACGACACATTCTCACATTTTTTCAGAAAGTCTCGTTGTGTGGGGAGAAAGTTGACAGATGTTCTTCTGTGTGGAGTAAAAGTGTGACATCATAGTTAGGTGTAGTGATAATCACAGCTACACCCGGGCCCGTGATTCTGGTCCAGTTCCACAAAATCTGAGAAAACGTCAGCATTTCATCGTGATGTGTTCAGGAGACCAGTTTCCTGTTTCCTGTTCCTCCGTCTTCATACAGACAACAGTCGGACTCATTAGCCTGACACGGGCGGTATGTTTTTGACGACAAAGGGTGGGGGCGCCATTGGGGGGTCGTAGCTTTTAACAAGCTTTTAGCCGCTGAGGAAGGGTCTTTGTTCCATCAGCTTAGAACTTAGAACCTTCCAACCCTTCATCTTTGACGAGCACTTGTTGTGACAACTTTGATGCCGTATTAGACACGAAACAAAAAAAAAAAAAATTGGAAACAGTTATTTACCAACAAAGGCGTGGAGCCGGCGCAGACCAAGGGATTAGTTCTACTGCGGTTCTCCGGCTGTCAGGGTTTCAGGAACCGTTTCTCTAATTGTCTTTGAGCCTGTTGGCAGGAGCAGCAGTGATTTTACCAAAGAGCCTGTGGGTGGAGCTCTCACCTCACAGCAGGGGTGTCCAAGAGCAGTGAGCAGGTTCACGAACTGCCACTAGGGGGCCAGTACGAGGAAAACAAATGTGATACCATCAAGAGTTCCATTTCTCCGTGGTCAGGTTAGAACGGTTGTGCGGAGGAGGTCGGTGGACGACAACAGCACTTAGTGTGGCTAAGTATAAACACTGCAGCACTTGAAGCTGAGTGCTGGTTCAATTCCTTCAGATCAATTCATTTTCCAGAGGTCGGCGTCTGCGTTGAAACACAGGAGGATCAGCCACATGTCAGAACCTGGAGGGAGCGGAACCTACGAAGAAGACACTCCACCACCACCACCATCACTGCCGCCGCCACAGCTCTAAACAACCTCCTCCTCCACCTCCTCCTCCCACTGATGAATAAGTGAAGGGATAAAAGCTACATCAATACCATTCCGAGGCATTAACGTGCCAGATAAATAAATAAATAAGCGATGATGTGCAGAGGGCGGAGATGTTTGCGGCGTTCTTTTGTACATCGAATCTATCTTATCGCGCTGTAAAAATAGTTCCGCGGAGGCTAATTGTGCTCATTGCTGAATAATGGATCAGAGCGGAGAGGGTCTTCCTGGAACTGGGGCGGGAGCCGCTGTTCCCTGCTCCACCTAAGGGTTCCTCCGCCTGCTCCTGCCTTCAGGTAAAAAATCTGTCACAGCTCCCCTCCACCGCCTCCTCCATCACCTCCTCCTTCTTCCTCTGCCCCATCCCTGTTGTTTGTCTTTGTCGTCAAACTCTCTGTCTCTCTATCTCTCTGTCTCTCCGTCTCTTTGTCTCTTTCATCCTTTTCACCGTTTTGTTGTTGAAAAGTTTGACGTGAAGCGACTGCAGATTTTCTTTGTGTTGTGACTTGAGCCCAGAACCTCCTGGTCCTTCTGTGGACCACTGTGTCCTCTTAGCAGCCTTTTGAAAGTATATTAGGGGTTCCCAACCCCTGGTCTGTGCTCTAGGACTGGTCCACGTATCAGTTAGAACAGGGCTGTTCTGACTTGATTATATTTATATTTATATGAAAGTATTAGGAGTTTTTCGTCCATTTCTCCGAAGCTGCCGTTCTTTATTCTCTCCATAAAAAGCGATAAATGGAACTTTGTCTTTTGTCACGGCTCTGAGCCTCGGGCTCTTGTCTTTTCTTTCCTTTGGTCTGGTCACAGATTTTTATCGAGGCGTCATTTCAACTTCTATGTTCCTGAGATAAGACTGTCTGTCTCTGATCCATCGATTAAATATCTGCGTCTTTATTTCACGCCCAGTTTCAGCTGGAATTTTCAACATAAACCTGAGGAAGTTTCTGGAGCTGATGAAAGATCTCACCAGTGAAAAAAAAATGGAGATAAGGAGAAAACATAGAAAGATGAAATACATTTATCTGTTCAGTCATTGATTCGTTCAAATAAAAACATTACATTTGTTATTTTAACGCAGGTTGAATTTCTTCCATTTTTTTGTGAAAATCACTTCCCGTTTTTCTTTTTTTAGTAATTTAATTCATTTTCCTTCAGTCAAACTAAACATTTTTACACGTTCTTGTGTGTTTTTTTTTCCATGAAAGTGTTTCTGCTGCGAACTCGTCTTTTTTGAAGGCAGCAACACTTTGATGATGAAAGGACTCGGAGCTTCAGCACTGATGTCTTTCACATCACAAAGTGTCGTTTTAGCACGGCGTTAAACACGCGGCGTGATTAGCGCTCATTAACGTGAGATTTTCCTCAACACGGTGGTTATCACATCCCTAACGCGCACCGTGCTCCTCCTCCTGCAGGGGCCCCCATTTACACTACATCAGCCAGGTAATTAGTGGGCTCACTGCTGCCTGCCTGTGTGTGTGTGTGTGTGTGTGTGTGAGGTTGGGTGGAGTTGGTGGAGTTCATTAGTGTTCACTCCTCTAACCCTCCCTCCTCTTCAATGCCTCCAACCTCCAGCAGTGTTGGCCCTGACCCGCCCCAGAGCTGGGCTGGGTGGAGTCAGAGCGGTGGGTGAGTCGAGGTCAGCTGATCTAAGATGTGAAGACATTTCCAGTGTGAACCAGTGTGCATCAACCTTAGGGCTGTGGACCAGCACCGGTCCGTGGATCAGTTGAGGAACTGAAGAAGCTTCTTGGTTGAGAAGAGAAACGTTTTCTTCTTCTCCTCTGGTCTGGTCACTTCTTCTCTTTCAGGTGTTTCCACAGTGACTCCTCCTTCTCCATCTCCCCCTGTTCTCTCCATCATCTACTCTGACTCCAACTACCTCCATGTCCTCCCTCACTGCATCCATCAGCCTCCTCTTTGGCCTTCCCCTCAGACGGAGGATTAGTGGTTGGTCTGGACTATGAAGTTGAATGGGCTGCATCTGGCCCCTGAGCCTTAGTTTGCCCACGCTTGCATAAGTATGTGTGTGTGTGTTTGTGCGTGTGTGTTTTTAAGGGGGTGTAAGAAGTGAGAGGTGTGAGGAATCTGTGTGTGTGTGTGTGTGTGTGAGAGTGGTCTCTGTAGACCCTGAATACAGGTATCTGTGTGTGTGTGTGTTTTCTGCACCTGTCTTTGACAGAAAGCCTCTTTAAAGGACGTTGTGATCTCCAGTGTGTGTGTGTGTGTGTGTGAGTGTGTGTGTGTGTGTGTGTTCCGTCGCGTCACAGACATGACAGGCGTGAACGCTGATTCAGTCTGGCGGCCGCGGCGTCTCAGAGCACCAGGAAACCCACAGGGAGCGAATGATATTCATTGGTCTTAAACGCTCGGCCGCTCGTGTTGGAACCAGCGGTGTCATGTTCTATTATGACCTGGAGATGACGGGACGACGGCACCGCTGCCGAGGGATGGAGGGAAGAAGGAAGGAAGTGAGAAGAGGCTGCAGCTCAGGACGTCCTGGGAGGGTGGGGTTTGGGGGGGAGGACGGGGGTAAGGACTAAGTACAGGGATGAGACTAAGATGAAGGTGAAGTGAAAAAAACTGAACGGTTTTATATAAAATACCAGGGAAGTCTGACACCATCGACCGATGCTAACATCATTATGTCTTGTCTGTAGGAACTCTGGGACTTTTTTTCCTCCGATAATAAAAACCTGATACAGATGTTACTGAGGTTTAGTCCAAGAATGTCTGCTCTAAAAATGGACCTGGGGATAAACATCTGTACATCAAAGTCAAAGTCACTAGATGGCAGCATTCTTCTAAATACCATATTTTTCGGACCGGATTGCACAGCCCAGAAGACGCATTAGGTGACCAACCATCATCATCACAGTCAGTCTGGTTGATGATTCCATCAAGGAGCCCAGTCCAGTGTTGCCGTCCAATCACAGTGTAGTACAGTATTACTCCACCAGGCTCCCCCCTGCAGTAGCCATAACACTGTGATCAAACGTCTGACAGTGCAGCTTCCTGGATGTCCAATATTGGACATTGGATGTCCAATATTCACTTTTGCCAATGTTTTATGTCGATCCAAACGCTATTCATTTTACGACACCAACATGGACCAATGCTAACACACGCCACCGTTTGTCCCAAACGGTTCCAGAACCGCATGTGGAACTCTACCAGCGGTTTGTTCAGATAAACAAAGAATGTGGGAAGTATCGGAATCAGAAATTCCATGTTGGGTCAATATTGGCTCAAAGTTAAGATCAGACTTCTCTAGTTTTGTGTTGGGTTTACGATGCATGGCTCCGTCCCCAGTCTTCATGATTCTTTACTTTTTTGAAGTGGAAGTTCTGATGATGATGATGATGTTGTTTGAGGAAGTCAAATGTGAGTGTTGTTGGTGAAGGAAACTGTGAGGGAAACAAAAACCACTCTGTGCCAAAGACCAAGAGTCTGAATGAAGACGAAACAATGGTGTCACCATGGAACAAAGACTCGGCTCAGGATTCCGAGACACTGAATGGCAGCGTTTTGATTGTGTACAGACGGGAGGAGTAGTAGTAGGAGGAGGAGGAGGAGGAGGAGGAGGTGTGAGACGGCTGTGTGGCTTCATCAAGACCAGACGCTGAGATCCTCATTGTCAGTCTGCACCTTGGGCCCGGATCGGTTCTGACAAAGAGCCTTTATTCGCCGTCACCTTGCTCGTGTGATCACATAATGAGGAGAAAACAAAAAATCAACCATGAAAACAGATAAAAACAAACACAGAAAATCATCCAAACAAAGCTTTTATTGTGAAGCCAGACGTTCACAGAGCAAGAGAAGAAGGAGAAGGAGAAGGTGGAGTTTCTCATTTTCTCCACCTTGTGTTTTTGCCAGTGACAACATTGATTCATTAAAGTCACTGCTTGGTCTCAACTTTACGGTCGCCTGTTGTTTCTGCCAACAAGCTTTTATAGCCATAAACTTGGGTGACCACGGGTGACCACGGGTGACCACGGGTGACCACGGGTGACCACGGGTGACCCTGAGACAGTGATGGAGAACTGGGGGTAACAGATCTTACCCTCAAACCTAGGTCTCCATTTCTATCAGCGTAGACCAGAGGTCAGACCTCAGGCGTAGGACCCGCAGCTCCTCACCCACTCCCCCACCGTCCCTCTCACCCAGTCGGTGCACGTGCGGCGCGGCCCGTGAACCTGGGCTGCAGCTGCAGCAGCATCTGTGCTGCGCGTCTTCTCCTCCGCTCCGTTCCCTCCAATAACGTGCGTCCGTCTGACGGCTATGAATAAAGGACGGAACAATCTGGATCCTCTGTTGCACACGGTGCCGCTGGGACTTGAACACATATCAATTATACATCAAGCAGACCTGGAGTTTACTTCTGCATTAAGCAGGTGTAGTGGGAGTGGGTGTTCAAACTTTTTCCAACAGCGGGTGGAGCCTTGAGCGCCACCTGTAGTCGTCCCCTCATTATTAGTTTGATCGGTTCCTTTTTATTTCCCAAATAAAAATTTTTCTTTTTGGTTCTCCCCAGGGTGAGGGAGGTGTGGACATGTCCCAGAGACAACTGTCCTCAGTGACCTGATCCTATGTGGTATGACTGGACAGTAGCGCCCCCTACAGTCCAAAGTCCTGTTGTTTAACTTGGTAAAAAATTAAGATTTTTTTTCCAATACAAATTATAAAACACAGTCAAAACCCATTAATCATCAGTAGTTACTGGTCAGGGCTCTGGTCCCAGGTGTTGGTTGATCTCTGATTAATCAATGAATCAATTATTTGATAATGTTGTGGAAAATAAAAGCGTGAACGCGCTGTGAAACCTGTTTGTCAAACCTTCTCCTCCGGTCGACGCTTCTCTGGGAAAATCCTTCCAGTTGCGTCTTGGCAGAGTGGAGTCTGTTTCGTAGGCGGCTCCATGTTAATATGGTGTGAGTCTGCTAATGGCTTTATGATTGGATAATTAGAGGAAGGTGGATAATTAGGAGTGTAGTCGGAGCGGGGCCCCCTGTTGGCTGAGTTGGAACAGGAAGACTCCCTGCTGACTGTGGAGGGTGTTTATGTGAGCGGCTGTTAAGAGTGTGTGTGTTTTTGGATGTGCTTGTTACCGGCGGACGGCAGAAATCCTCGCTCCGCTGCAGACGTTGGAGACGGAGGAGCGGAAGAAGTTTCCACCAAAATCCAATCCTCAAATATTTAGCAGGAAGAGTTGGAAGAAGAGCAGAACAGGAAGTGATTTAAATCCTTCAGGTCTGGAAATGTCTTCACATTGAAGGGCAAGAAAAAAAATAGATTTTAAACATTTGTTTGGAAGAAATTGTCTTTTTATATCTGACAGATATGGACTTCTACCTGTCCATCTGTCTGTCCACCCGTCCTCCATCTCCATGTCATCAGCGGGTCTGGTCTGCAGCCCCCGGCTGCTCATCAACCTCTGCTTCCAATCCTGCACTGGATCCATAATTCAGCTGCGTCTCTGAATAATTCAGGCAAATAGTGGAGGAAATAATGGAGTTTGCTGAGTCTTACTTACACATAAAACTATGTTAATGTTGATTTGAATATTTGAGGTCGTGATGCAGGAGAGGGCGGGGCCACAGCCTGCAGAGGGACGTGAGCCGCGGGTTGAGGAGAAAAAAAAGGAAACTGGAAAAACAAAGAACTGGTAGAACTGTTAGTCATACATACAGTATACATACACAACCTATATACAGTACACACATATATATATATATATATATATATTGGTATATACGTTCAGATATTTGTGAATTATTAGATTCTTAAATCATTTCACATCCTTCAGATTTCTTATTTTTTGCTGTTTTCCTCACTGTAGCGTTTGTCATGGCTGCATCTGAAGGAGTGTCAGATGATCCTGGGTTGAATACCCAGACGAACCACATCCTTGGCTCCTGCAGGGGGCAGCAGATCTGCCGTTAACACAAGAATTTCCCAAGTTTGTTTATGTATTTCTTTTTTTTTATTATTAACAAAGTCTTTGTTCCTAATGGTGAGAATTTCCCCCAGTTTCCTGGCAGTGATTTATTCTCCGTACCAGTGGAGAACTCATGGCGTGACTCTGTCCGTGGGGTCGGTCTCTCCCGCCCTGCCGCCCTGCCCCCTCTGCACCCTGCGGTGGTAACACGGGGGTAAATGTGTTCCTGCCCTACACTTGATTCCTCATCAGGAAAAAATGGCTGAATTAACATTAGTTGCCTTCTCACCCACCGTAGGCCTGGGTGTTGAATCATTTACTCCCTTTGGAGTGGGTGAGGACATGCAACTTTTATGGCGGGAAAGAATCAGACATTCTCCGGGTGGGAGCAGGGGGGAGAGACGGAGGTGGGGGTTTGGTCTCATGCATTAGTAACAGCCAGTACTGTACATGTTAGCACCATAACCTTGCTCAGGGGTTTTGCTGGGAGTACGGGAGGAGGGGGAGATGGGGGGAGGGGTTGAGGGGAGGTTCAGTGAGGAAAGGTTTTACACAGTAACGTATGGAGGAGAAACACACAAACACACACACTCACACACTCACACAGACACCTCCCTTATTCAGCTCCATAGGTTTCAGTCCTGGTCCCAGTGTGTGATCAACTTACTGCCTTGTTCTCAAAATAAGGTTCCTATTTATTTAATTTTTATTATTTTATTTATTTAGCATTTTAACTTTAAATTTTTTATTACAGCATTTTCATTTATTATATTTGTTTATTATAATTGTATTTATTATTTTATTATTTATTACGCTTTTATTACGCTAATTTTCTATAATACCTTTCGACTTTTTCTATTTTAGTTGATTAATTCATTTACTTTGATTTTTTTTTATGTTGATTAGAGCCAATGAGTGAACAGGTGGCTGTCTCCACTCTTGGCTTCATAAACCTAACGTTCTGATCCGACTCAGGTCAGATCCTGTTCTCGACTGAAGTCGTTCCATCTCCGTTTATGGAACAGCCTGGAATTATGAGCCACGGACACAGGAAACGACTTTAGTTCCAGGTTTTATGACTCGTTTGTTTGTGGAAATTTAACGTTTGGAATTTGTCTTTTGATTTTACTGTAGCTGTTTTTGTTTTAAGGTTCTCGTTAAAAGCATTGGGTTAATGAGGACACATTGGTGAAGGTTTGTCTCACGTCAAGGACAAGGACGGTACGGTACGGGACCTTAGGGTTTCATCAATTCCACTTCAGTCACTGTGACTGTGGGCGAGCTGGGACTCGAACCCATGACCTATTGGCAACAAATGTGATAATTGTTCTGTGTGGCTCGGTCCACTGGCTCCACAGAATATTACGACCCAGATGTCAAAGGTTTGGGTTCTGGTTCTGCTCTTTAAACCAACACCAAAATTCCTGTTTGTTGATGTGAGTATGAGTTTCATACAAATGTAGTACTGAATAGTACTGGAAACTACAGTACAGACCAGGTATTACCTGGATGGAATTGTTATTTTTTACCTTTGAACCCATTCGTCGTTGTGTGATGGAGGTGGAGGTGAAGGAGGAGGAGGTGGAGGAGGAAAGGGGTGTGAAGAGCAGAGCAGAGAGGAGGAGGAGGCCCCGGGATCAGCAGGGTGGGGGGGGGGGGGGGGCCCTGACGTGAGAACTAATTTCACACATTTGAGCCAGAATTCCTGCACCGTCTGCCACCATCAACACGTTGACCCTGAGTGTCCCCTCGTCCAGGGAGTGGAGGTGTCTGAGGTCCAGACTGGGTTCATCCCTCGTTCCTTTCTTTTCTCTCAATATATTAAAGGTAAAATCTCAAAAAACAAAACTTGAGCTTGAAAAACAGAGAAAGTTTTTTTTATTATTATTATTTTCAGTAAAGAACTTTTAATGAAATGTATTTATATCTGCTTCGTTTCATCCTGAAGGAACTCAAACCCAACTCGGCGGCAGCCAGTCCAGAAATATCCGGGCCACGTCTGAGCACCGCGGTTTGATTACACCCAGACGGAGACTGGAGGAGCTGCGTCACCTCCTATCAGCAACCGTTGTCTCGCCGTAATGAGATATTCACAGTGAAACGTTAATTACTGAACACGTGACCCAGCGGTTCCTGTACCGACCCCATTCTGACGGGTCCTAATAACAGCTACTGTACCGCACACAGGAAAGTGGGTTAAGAGGAAATGAGGTTGAGCAGAAAAAAAAAAAAAACACAGTGGAAACAAAGGGGAGAGAGAGACAGACCACTGGGTGTAGTTCACCTATGAGCAGACAGGTGGAGCCAGTTAGTTCAGAAATGGTTTCTTCACAACCTTGGTAGGATTCAATTCTCAGCTTGTTCTCGTTTCTCAGGAATTTTCATTCTTGTCTTATTTTGAAGCTCAATATGAGACAAACACGTCTCTGGCTGTGGACTCAGAGACTCCACTCAGGTGTGTGGACAAACTGAGGGGCGGGGGAGGTTGGAGGTCTGACCTATCACTGACCATCACTTCACTGGTTGAGCTGAGGATGAATTGCTCTGGTGAGATGGTCACTTTTCAGAGGTCAAATTCACCACAGGGGGCAGTAGTTGGACAGACAGAGGTCCCGTGCTAACAGGACCACTGGGGCTAAATGTTCACCTCCCACTGGACTGACTTGGGATGGTGGGGGCTTTGGGGGGTGGGGGGGTCTGAAGCTGAGACTGTTAGACTCTGGAGTTTACACACATTGGTGTGTTCTGGTCCCTGTCCCTGTCCCTGTCCTCAGTGTCCACTCTCGTACTTCACCAGTTTCAGTTAAAACTCCTGGCACCAACACATCGACAGCATCTGCTCCATCAGAGGGGACGTGTCGGGCGGATGTCACCAATAATCCCCGTGGAGCTGTGAAGTGACCACGGTCAGAGCGCCGTGACGGCAGGAAACCTGTCTCCTGCCATAAAAGGTAAGAACCATGACTTATAAACGCACCATCTGACCTGGACAAAAATAGTCCTAATGCTGAGGCCACAGCAGGAGCAGCAGGAGGAGGAGGAGGAGCAGGTGGAGGACGAGGAGGAGGAGGAGCAGCAGCACAGACCTTCACCTCCTCTCAGATGTTTGACTCTGGGATTATTTGATCACAGATATGATTTAGTGTAGTTCATTGAAGTAAATGTGCACCTTGACTCAGCTGTGCCCACTAGTGGTCTCTTTAAACAAGAAATTTTTAGTAGTCCAGGGACGCAGTCCTGAGTGAGGCTGCCACCTAATGGCTGGAGGACACATCGTCCGTCCTGGATGATTTATTTATTTACCTTGAGACTCAGAAACATGTCAGTAAGTTCACGTTTCACTTTATAGAAACAAAAGGCTACAAAGATGCAGCTGCTCATTAGCATTGTTATCAGGGCATCATCGCCACCTACTGTTCAGGAAGGTGAATAGACGGCACTATTCTGCACAAAACGCACAATATTGAATTTTTGTAACCCACATTGCGACTGACTAAACACTGGTCCGCGACCCTCCAGTTGAGAAACACTGGTCCACGACCCTTACCTGCTGTTTAAATCTGTTCATTGAAATGTCTGCCCACCCCCGCCTAAAACGAAAAAATGAAACATTTTCTTCTCTCCCACCAATGTTCAGTGTCTCTAATAACCACCAGTTTGATGACCCCCCCCCAACCACCCCAGCACCACCCTGGACCCCACCCCCACCCCCACCCCCAGGACCCCAGCTGGGCTCAGGTCCAGACATATTGGCCTGTGATGAGCTAAAGCAGCTTATTTACCCACAATTCTCTCCACAGGCAAACACAAACACATGCATAATGGAGAAATAATGGAATCTTCATTTGTTTGGAGGAGGAGGAGGAGGAGGAGGAGCAGGAGGAGGAGAAGGGAGTCAGGGTCTGCGTTCCTTATTGACATGCTCCTGTGGTCCTAACAAGATTAGAGTCCAGACTATGAGACCGTGGTCACGGGGAGATATTCTTCCCAGTTTTCCGTGACATTCCCAGACTCCGACACTTGTCTGTCAATCACAGTGAGTGACAGTTAACAGGAGGCGGTTCAGTCCGGTCCCACCTTGACCCACGGCTCCATGACCAGGTGGGAATGTCGTCAGAAAAATTTCACACTTTCATCTGGTTTGGTTCACATGGATGAATGACTTGAGGAGTCTGTTCTGTTCCGTTCTGTTCTGTTCTGTTCCTACACACTCTACTGTGTTACTCCTCATCTGATGACATCACAGGGGGTTGTGGGTCTCTGGTCTGGATGCAGGTCATGCCTAAGTGACTGTTAGAGCCCCAGTAATCCCTGTGTCCAGTAGGGGGCCCACTGACGGCTGTAACAGGATCCATCTGTAGAAGCGCTGCCCCCGCTGGCCACAGATTAACAGCAGTGTCAAATTCGTCTCCGTCTGCCAGAGAGTGAGACAGTGTCTAACGAGACTGAAGGACACACAGGCTTTAGAGCTGTGTTTGTCTTGAGTTCTGGGTTCAAATCCCAGCCTGTGGTCCTCATTATGGGTTTACTGTTGGACTGGAGGACAGGGGTTCTGATCATCCACGGTCCAGGTCCAAACCTAACACTGCCTCTTGTGGCTAAATGCAGAAATGCAGATTTTGTACAGGGATTGTTCATTTATTTTCTTGTTTTTGTGTTTTTGTGTATAGAAAACCAGGACGGTCTGGTAGTGACGGCCGGTCTTTCCTCCTGGACCTGGACTCTAGAACTTCACCTTTGAAACACAGTGGAAACATCAGTTCTCCGTAGCTGGACTGAACTTCCAACCATCACAACCAGAACTTCCTTCTCTGCGTCTCACTTCATTTTCCAGGTCACGCCCCCTCCTGGCCGTCGACATCATTTCCTTCAGGCCGGTGACGTTTGTGGAGAAACAGATGGAGAAAATATGTCGACTGATGTTTCAGTCGGTAAGAACAGAGTGTAGGAGTCGGGGGTGTACGGCTCCACACCTCCCACGCCGCTGCTCCTCTAAATAAAAACACAGGAGGACAACGATGCCAACATGGGCTGATACTTCGGGTGGGGGTGGAGGTGGAGGTGGAGGGGTGGGTGGGTGAGCAGTACTTTGTACAGATGCCCCGTCAGAACAGACCATAATATATGATGTGAGTGGAGAAGCTTCAGAGGAAACAGGGGAAGAGGTTGGTGCTCGGCTCAGCCAACCCTTCATACGTTCACTCAGGGAGGAGGGCGGGGGGGGGACTCCTCTGACACACACACACACACACACACACACCCAGCCCAGTCAGGAGTCAGCTGTCTGTCTGTCTGTCTGTCTGTCTGTCTGTCTGTCTGTCTGTCCCTGCTTCTCAGCTCATTAAACCAAATCCCAGGGACTGGACACAAGAATGTAAATGAGAACAGACCCCCAAACCCCCCCTGCCCCCCCATCCAAAAAAAAAAACCATAGCCGCCCTTTCACCCCGTGCTTTGAAGTGCTGCCCCTACAGGCCACTTCAGTCCTAGTGTTTTTTTCTTCCAGGGTGTCTCTCTTGTTGCTGCAGCGTGGGGACGCTCCTGCCAACTCTGACATCCTCGTCCTGGACTCTGACCTTGGGGACAGAGGGACAAGGTTTGAAACCCATGAAACTGTATACGTGTAAATCCGACTAAATTCTTTCACAAACACCCCCCTCAAGGCACCCCAGCCCCCAGGCTTAAAGCCCCAGGTCCCCACGGAAACAGGATCAGAGCAGAGTGTTTAGAGGACTGAGGGATTCATTAAGGACTTAATGGACTGAGGGTCCAGGGTTCTTCAACAACAGAGACCTGGACTGGGCCTGGAGGTGTGGGGGGGCAGTGGGGGGACTAAGAGGGAAAGATTAGAGACTTTGAAAGGACAGACCTCTGGCCACTGCTTCGAGTCATCCACCCACTCAGTGCTGAGGCAGTAGCCACTCTGATTGGCTGATCCTAATTGGGGTGGGGAGGGGGGGTGGTTCCTCACCTCCATTGACTTCCTGTCTCACTGTGGCCTCCACGGACGTTAGCCTCGCCTGCACGTTCCATGTCAGGACTCGAACCTTGAGCCAAAACTGGTCAAATCTGTTGAATCGAGTCTTCAACACCTAGGACTAGAGGACCCTAGTCCTCGATTCCTAGTCCTACTTCTCTGTTCATCTTGATCTTCGTCTGTCCTCCTGACATGTCCTTCAACAGAGAGATGAAAAAGTCTTTTTTTCTTCAACTACAGACTCCGACTCTTCATCCAGGTTCCATTTTTTTTCTTTTTCTTTTCCCAGGCTCTGAACTTTATGACGTCCCTCATCCATGACCCCTCCAACCCCCCCCCCACCTTCATTCTTCATTTCTTGCTGTTTGCCAAGTATTTATGATTTTCCATCTCCATGGAAGTACCCCTCTACCCCCCACCCCCCGATCCCCCAACCCCGACCCCCTCCCTGCAGAGGCATCATCCAGCGGCCAGCGCTCCTCTGTATCAGCTTTTGTGGGGGATTTGCCTCCTCAATCCCACAAATCAACAGAGGATAGTTGCCCATTGTGCCCAATCAAAGCACTTCCTCCCGGGGTAATCCCTCAATTTGAACAGGAAGAAAAGCCCCGTGGAGGGGGAATGTTCGGGATCAGTCCTGTGAAGAGCCCATATTATACACCCTCATTTAGATTTCACCAAAGAGTCACAGCCAGCAGCTCACCCCCCCCCCCCCCCCCCCCCCCCCCCTCTCAGCCCCCCCCTCCCCCCCCCTCCCCCCCGCCCCCCCACCCACCCCGACTGTTACCCTCTCTGCTAGTGTTTATCTGACACTCTCTCCCTCGTTAATCTGTCGTTCCGTCTCCCTCGTCGTCAGCCCTCGTGATCTCGGGCGACCGTGGATTTGCACGTGGCAGTTCCTTCCACGCTGTTTGTTTACCAGAACATTGATTGACAGGTGGAAACAGTGGGGAGGAGGAGGGGGCGGCAGAAAAGGTTAGGCTTCTACATTGGTCGGCGGGGGTGGAAGAGTGAATAGGTTTGTCAGATCCATCAGGAATCTTCTGGAATTACCGTGGAATTACGAAGAACATGACGGAATTTACCTCAAATCCTCAGGTCGGGATTCAGTTCAGTCTGCGGCGGAATTATCATCCGGACAAAAACGGATCTCAGTTTGAACGACGCATGATTTGCATCAAAACGGATCCTTCACCCAGGACTGAGGTGCATTCTGGGATTAAAACAGACGCCACCGACGGCTGTGACATGAACACAGGTGGAACAATAATCCCTCCCATCTTCGAGGGTTCGATAAACATGTTTGGTCCGTGGGCCACATCCAGCCCCTCAGACACTAATCCAAATGACGGGATTATTAATCTGGATTAATACGGTGTGAGTGAAACCGTCTCTTCCCAGAGTTTCAGTCCTGGTGGTTCTCAGCTGGTTTGACCTCAGGACCAGCAGCCCATAATGACATTTCTTACTTTAACATCACGTCCATAACTGTTCTCCTACGGTTGATCCAGTCACTTGTTTTGGCAAAACAATTATTATTAATTTATTATTAGTTTTTAACAATTCTCCGTGGACAGTGTTTTCACTATGATGTGTCAGGATTTTCTTTCTGAGATTCATTTCTCAGAATTCTCCACCATCTCCGTTAACGTTATTCCAACGTGATATCAGACCACATTCCTCGACCTCATATTGGACCACGTTCCACCTGTGCCTGAGTGGGCCCTACCTTGGGAGCCTTCCTCCTCCTCCTCCTCTTCCTCGTCCTCTCAGGTGTGTTGATACCACGGTGGATAATTATTACGGCGCCGACAGGTTTTAACGAGGGTCTAAACGTTGACGTCTCTAAACCGCAGCCTGAGTCGTGTTTCGCCCGTGGCTTCCGTGAACTCTGTCGCGTTGTTCGCCAACAGGCTGACAGCTTAATTACACTGGTTTATTTTTTATCTCCACATATAAAGCTTAATAAAACCCAGATAATGAAGAGACAAAAATAAGAATCGTGCTTGAAGATACGAGGAAAGGTCCGCGATGTTAAAGTCTCGCCACTTAAGGAGGAAAAGTAAATGAAAGCGAGTGGTAATAAAATAATAAAAGGTAGAAAAAAAAAACCTTTGTCTCGTAAATAACTAACTTTTAAAGAAATAAACCTGTAAATGGAGGACGAAGACACTCCACATGTCCACGAATCAGACTTTTACTGGCTGACTTTCCCAGATGGCGATTGCTCTGCGGCGCCGCTAACACGTTTATGATTCGGCGAGGCAGTTATTTACCTCGCCAGAGGAGGTGCTGTGTCTAGACGGCTCGGATGGTTCTGTTGGGGTCTTCAGATCTTTAAGGACTTGTTGTACTTGGTCTTGAAGACAGCTGCTACTTGGTCGACTCTTGGTTGGTCCGAGACCCCTGGTCCCCGAGGGCCCGGCCTTAGCACGGACACCAGAAACTGCAAACATTTAATCCCGCCTTTGAAATTCCTCCCATTCCGACAACAACACGCTGCGTTTGATTACAGAAAACAAACGCCTCAGTGTCATAAAAACCCGTCCCCGTCCTCCCGGGCTTCTGTGGATGTGGCAGAACAAATCGGAGCCGACAGAACACGACCTGCGCCGCGGCTCTGAGGTTACTCTTCCCAGGCAGAGAAAGTCAAAACACAGGAGTGGATTAAGTGAGAGCCGGCGTCCCTGGAGACTCATTAGACAAACAGAGGAATCAGAGACAGTGGGAGGACGGGGATGGGGGATCGTGTCCACGGCAGCTGGACCCACTTCATGTCTGGCCTCATAACCAGGAGCCAGGACAGGGTTTCACAGCTGGCAGCAGGGGGAGCTGTGTCCCATTACAGCTCTGTCGAGTAGAAGAAGAAATGATCAATACTTTATTTGATTATCAATATATAATTAAAGATCCTGCTGCAGTGATGGAGACGTCATCATGGACAGAGTCTTCGCTGGGACCACACTGGGACTCAGACTACGACCCAACTGGAACTGGAGAACTCAAAAGTTCTGTGAATACCCAGTGGAATTATGGGAAAAGAAAGAAATGATGATCAAAGTCATAAAAAGTTGTACCAACGTGTGAAAAGTTTTAGACTATTGGACTCAACAGTCCCTAGAACAGAACAGAACAGAACCGTCCCAGTCCTGACTCCTTCGTCAACAAAGATTTTGAAAAAAGTCTTTTCTTCCAACTTCTGATGTGACTTTTCCAGGATGTTCTCAGATGTCGACTCCTCATCCAGGTTCCATAGTTTTTCAATCCCGTTTTCTCGGTGAACTGTGACTTAAGGTCGAAGTATTTGTACGATCAGATGGAAGAAAATATCACCATCCACTGAAACATGGATTGCGATGTTTCGTTCACTGTTCCACATCAATATTTAATATTTCTACCTGATTGTAGGGATGGATGGGACTTGTGTTCTTCTCAATATATTGTTGTGTCCATGATATTGCATTATTACCCATGTATCACGATACAATTACGATCCGTGGCAGATTCCACCACTGTCTGGGTTTCCAGCAGTTCTCAACCCAGGACTCCCTCTAGTGGTACAGATATAAATGTCATTACCATCATGACACATTTTTCACTGTTGTGACAGGGCTGTGTTCAGGTTGGTCACATCTCGTATTATTATCATCTAATTACAAATATATTTATTGTAGTTGTTTAACCAACCAGTAGGGGGCGTTAGTTTGGGTTCTAAGCTCAGGATAAATGGTTAGGGTTCCGACCGGACGGTATCCAGGGTAAAACTTCAGCCCAAATAAATAATCTTAAAATCTTAAAAACCATTTCCACAGAGGAAGTCGATGATTCGCTGAGGCGACGAGAGAAGATACCAGAGGAGCAGAAGATCCTCACGTTCGGACCTTCAGCTCTCCGTCCAGAAAGGGAAACCTTCTCAGTTCTGCTCAGTTCTTAGCTCCACATTTGTCCTTTCATGGTTCCGCTCCCCGCCCTTTGATCCTCCCTCCACCACCTTCTTTCTGCCCTCTTACCTCCGCCCGTCTTAAGCCGTGTTCTCCTCCGTGAACAGCTTCAGTCGCCGCTCCACTCCTTGCCCCCGCCCCCAGCCTCCCCGGGGGTAATCCCTGAGGAAGGGGCAACACCATCAGAGGGTGTGAAATTAAATACATTACAGCAGTGTGGATTAGAGGGTTTCGCAGGCAGTTGCTCATCCACATCAGGCCTGAGCTCTTTAAAGGCTAACATTTGATCTCGGTTAAAAACCCCGGCCGCTGCGAGGGTTCGGGACCCGCCGCCCCCGGCACCGAGAGGACCGTGTTTGGAGCCAGGCGGGAAACGACCGTCGTGAAAGTCTTATCCCTTCGCTGAGAGAAAGAGGGAAAAAAAGCAACAGCAAATATTGGAGCGTTGCCGTGGGACGGGGGTGGGACCAGAAATTTACGGCGCTCGTTGAGCGTGCCAGCGAGCAGCAAAAATAAAGAAGTCATGTGTTCTCGCTCTCCAGGGCGGTTTGATCCGGGAGCTGAAGTGGCGGCGATCGACCAATGAGAACGCAGGTGATCAAACCACTTTGAAAAGTAATAAATGTTAACGCGCTGTTTCCCAGTAAATGAGAATTACTCACATCATCCATCATATCGTCACAATCTGGGCCACACGTGGGCGCCGCGGCCCACGGCTGCGGGCCGGACCAGAGCCCAGTCAGATCTCAGAGCGTTCCATCTGTTGGAGGTCTTTAAAAATCATCAACAGTCAGTAGTGAAAAGACTGAGACACATCACTGTGAGACATCAGATCAGACTGTCCATCAAATCCACCGACCAATCACAGCCACTCTGTCCTTCATCCATTAACCTGCTCAGACTCTGTCTCTGCTGCATTAATAAACCTTCTCACGTCCCTCAGGATGGAACGACTCTGAGACGTTCACCTGGTTTTTCTGCAGGTAGAAAAGAACATTGTCCTCGTCAGACTACAAGGTCTGAGGACACACTGTGTCTTCATGATCTTGAAGCCAAACTCCTGGATCTTTGGTTGTCACTGTTGGTTCTGTTCGTCTTCCTCTCATCGCAGCCTTCGTTTTGCTGCAACTTTAACAATTTGCTTTTATTCCAAGACGAGGTCAGAGCTTTGGATGAAGTCAAATCTGCATCGTCCCCCCGCCCCCCACGCCTCCCCCACTGCTTCCTCACCCCCTCCTCATGCTCGGATCAGGGAAAAGACACCCTGGCAAATCCCATTGAAGAGCTTGGGAGCTTCATAAAAGTTAAGGAGCAGTGGATATAGACCCCCCCCCTTCATGCCCCCCCCCCAATGTGATGAGGATCTACTGTATGTGCCCAGGCTTGGGAAGCCCTAGACGCATACGCAGGGATATTGGAGGCAGTAATTCCCGGGCCGGGAGCAGACACTGGCTCCTTTATATCGGGCCCTAATATCCAATTTACGGAGTCAGGCCGACGGCCAGCGCGGCCCCGGAGAACTTAGAACGCAGCGACGCCAGAGTGAGAGGGAATTAGAGCCAAGTTCTCTTTTCTTTTCTCTTTGCCAAAAGTTTGCGGCTTACAGAAATATGAAACTGTTTTTTTTTCCCTCCCCCTCCACTGCCTCCCAGTTTGTTCATTTATGCCAGACGTGTCCAAAGTCTGGCCCGGGGACAAGGCGGGACACTTTTACGGGTTCTTGGTGGAGCGAGGTTTGGTTCTTTAGGTGGTGGATCATTAAGACGAGCCACGGCTGCAGGAGAATGTCTTCAAAGAAGAAGAAGATTCAATCAGTCTTTCACTAATATTAGTTTTTATTTACTTATTTGTTGAGTTTAGAGCAGGGAGTCCTGGGTTCAATTCCCAGAGGAACCACAGACATTTTTATTTCTATATATTTTTACTGACCTTTTTCCTGTATTTTCCATAATTCTTCTGTTTATTGAGTTTTTTTTTCCAATAGAAAATCTTTGTCCAATCTTTGAGGACATCATTTCCTCACAGATAAGATCATAAACATGATGATCAGTGAACTGGTCATTGTCATCCTCATCATCATCATCATCATCATCATCATCAAGGCTGTGTTGAGAACAGACTGGAGTTGGTTTTTTCTGAACATCCATCAGGTTCAGCTGGGGCCTGCGCCCCCCATGTTTGAATTTCAAAGTTGCTGGTCTGGAAGAGAAGAGGGAGGAAGAGGATGAAGAGGAGGGTGAGGAGGAAGAGGAGGCAGCTTGGGTGGGGTTGGGGGTGGGGGGGTTTAACACTGGTGGAGATTTATTTTGGTTTTGGAAGAAAAAGTCAAAGTTAGAAAGTGTGTGTAGATGCTTAAGAGGCCTGATGTTCCTCCTCCACTGATCTGCTGATCCTCTCCTGAGCCTGGCTGAGTGGCACACACACACACACACACACACACACACACACACACACACACACACACTCACTCTCCCTGATGTATTTACTCATAACAAGAATGTATGGTGATTTATACTGTGACCAGCAGGGGCTCTGTTGCACTGATGCCTCCATGTAGTGTTTTTTTTTTTCACTTATCTTAACTCTTGACACCTCCCCGACTGAAATCCCCTCACACTTGGTCTCCTCCTTCTCCATCTCCTCCTCCTCCTCCTCCTCCTCCTCCGCCCAACAATAAACCGACGTTGGACTTTAATCCGACCGGGGACGCTCTACAAACTGCTTACACCACTTTTAAGTCAAATCCAGAGGAAATAATGAAGCCCCATCTGCCCCATCAGGTCCTTTAATATTAAACAGAGAAAGTGCAGCACGACTGAAACGTCCCCGCGATGAAGACAATCGTCAGCAAGTGTCGCCACACGATCTACGATTATGTTGAGGTGACCGCGTCCACTGGGGGGCAGTAGTAATTATGGCTTTCATCTGGTGTGGACACACACACAGAAAACACACACACACACACACACACAGGAAAAACACAGACGATGGATTTTCAGGCGGTTGAAGAGTCGTGGTTCTCACCCAACAGACAGAGGACAGAGGACAAACCAATTTTGTCCAATCCCCACATTTTCCATTGTGAATAATAGACATTTGTCCCCAAAACAGTGGTCAACGTCTCAGGACGTTTTCATTATTGGAGGAAAAACCTCTGAAGATCTTAGTGATGTCACAGATTTATGCTAACGTTATTATCCCTGAGGAGAAACCTGAGCACTTTCAGAGGAGGAGACGTCTGAGTCTCCTCCTCTGAAAGTGCCTATTCGTTGACTCTGCAGCAGCAGCAGCTCTGAGGGTCTGTATCAAGTGGACAAACGGTGTCTGTTGAAGCCCGATATCGTGAATGAACGTTATCTAGTTTCTTCAAAGAGATCGCGACAAAATTCTACTTTGATTCTTTCCTTTGTGAACGGATCAGGAACCGTTCCTGAGGTCAGAGTTTAGCGGTTGCTCCATTCTTATTATTTTGTGTTCGTGCCTGGAAATCGTAACCTGTTTGGTTTGTTGCGTTTGAAGCTCAGTTTAACTCACGGTTGTTGTTGGCACCGGTTCATCTTGGAACCGACAACCTCGTACCTGGGTGCGCTCGTGTTTTGTAACGTTATTAAATTGTGGGTAACCTCAGACAACCCGCGCTCCGGACCATTCCTCTCCATCAGCTCTGCTCTCCGTCTTCATCAACCTCCTCCTCTCGGCCAAACTTTCCAAACAGCGCTGCATTTTTAGCGAGGGCGGAGCAGGAATTATCCATCGGTACCTTCAGAGGAAAAGGTCAACCAGAGTGTGAGCCACTCATAAAAATCCCCCATCCCATTATTTGAGCATCTCTCCAGCGGGCGGCACGTGTGCAGCCTGGTGGAAATGGGATGATATATGGGAGGTGGTCAATAGTCCATCTATAATGACTGTGTTGTTGAGCTTTCATTTTAGAATAATTTATAACCAGGCTGATCAATAACTAATCTCAGGACACAGGCAGCTCCGAAATAAAGAGGAGAATGATGGTGATGGTGATGGGAGCAGCAGCAGCAGCAGCAGCAGCAGCAGCAGCAGCAGCAGCAGCAGCAGCAGCAGCAGCATCAGTGTTCTGATGGAATGTGTGTGAAACTGCACACACACAGCATCTTTATCCTGATGTTGCAGGAAGTATCTGAGAGTGGATGAAGGTTCTCAGTCATGGTCCAGGTCAAAGGCTTTAGTTCCTCAGTTTTTTTGGAGAACGTTTCTCCTCTAATTCAGGATCAGTTCTAACTGTCAGTGAGGAGGAGGAACAGGAACTTTATCCTGTGAGTGAGAAAGAATAACTTCACGATTATTCCTTTAAACCACGAGGACCTGCTCAGTCTGGATCTGTGTGTGTTTAGAGCTAACGTCAGTGTTAGAACACTGTATTATCCCCCTAGTGGTGACTTTTATCTACTAACCAGGTCTATTATATTGGATTCTTTCAACTCTGCATCGGTAGCAAACCAACATTTTTGGATATTTCTCTGCAGGTGTGTGTGTGTGTGTGTGTGTGTAGGGTGGAGGTGGGTGGGGTGGTTTCAGGGATTGAACCCTCTGCCCTCAGATTAGCCTCTGCTTGATAGGATTAGTCTCTAATGACTGGGACTGGAAGACAATGGCAGTTTCTGCACAGAGGCTTAGACATGGAAGGGTTAGAACCAAGCGTCCGTTACTGCTGCTCTTCTCCACCTCTGTCCTCCTGTGTCTTCCTTCTCTCTCCTCCTCCTCAGCTGTCCCCCAGCCCACAGACCTGTCACACATATAGATTCAATAATTTACTGTGAGACATCGTCTTCCAACAATGTCTGTGAAGAAGAGCGGGAAATAAGGCCAGGGTCTAGGGTTCGATTCCAGTTTGAGATTTTATTGTCATCAAAGGGTCAGCGTTGGGGAGTCAAGACCCCGTCCTGCAGCTCGCTGGCTCAGCTGTCTGGACCGGGCCGGTGCTGGTTATGGTTCTGAGTCAGAGTCTAACATTGGTTTTACTGCCGTCTCACGGAGTTTCTCACGTGACGGAGCAGCGTTTATTATTTCAGCTGCTGCTACAGCTGGAAGTGGAGGAAAACAAGTGTTTGAGTGTCGGACTGAACCAAGGAGGACGAGTCTCCACTGTCCTCACAGACCACACCGTGCAGTACCAGTGCGTATTGTAGGGGGAGATGTGGGACGATACGATGTCATAAAGCTAACTAGTCCAGTGACTTCATTAACATCTTGAAAACAAAAACTTTTAACTGCCCCAGTGTTTTAATTGCCCCAGTGTCAGAAGTCTCTTCATCCACAACCACAGACAGAGCAGAGGGATTAGGAGATTTTCTGCCAGCTTATGTAAGACCAGTGTGTGTGTGTGTGTGTGTGTGTGTGTGTGTGTGTTATTGAACCTCCTGCTCAATAAGCCTTGGTATTTTAATTTGGACCAGAGTTTGTTCCTTGTTCTGTTCGGAGAATCATGTGAGTGGCAGCGCAGGGAGGACGGCCAGCAGGGGGCGAGAAGGGTGAGGCAGCAGTAAATAACAGAAGGGTGGAGGAGGAGAAGCAGAGGGAGGGGACGTAGAGGTGGAGGAGGAAGGGGTCATTTACCTGTCTGAACATCTGAGGGAAATGAAATCTGATCTTTAATGGTTTCAGACCAGACTGGGCTCAAAGCTCAACATGTTGCTGTTCAACTCCGGGGCGTGGACCCCATACATACTGTATATACATGTGTGTATCAGAACCCGGACTTTGTTTAGGTTCTGGTTCTGATTTTTTGTTTCTTTCTCCCAGTTTTTTCTCCTCCTTCTCAGTCACCAAATGTCTTTCAGTTGGTTCCAGATTCATGTCAAACATGTGAATGTATTTGAATTGTTAACATATTGATCAGTTTGGGATAAATAATAAAACCCGAGCCTTGGATTTTGTTTGACAATAATGTCATTTACAGGAAGAAAGAAAACGTTTAGTTTTTGAGGTAAAAAAAAAAAAAAACCTGGAACAGAACAGAACAGAACAGAACAGAACAGAACAGAACAGAACAGAACAGAACAGAACAGAACAGAACAGAACAGAACAGAACAGAACACCAGCAGTGGACGTTGAAGCTGGAGCAGCTAAAAGTTTCAAGGCTGCAAAAAAAAACTGCAGAGACACGTTGAATATCCTGTTGAACATGAGGATGTCCAACACTGACTCGGCTCATATTGTCCAACACTTCATTGTCCAACACTAATATTTTCTGCCATTTATCCCAAAAACTGAGGTCAACGTCTGAGTTGGGACTAAAACCCAGAGATTTTCAATATCAGAGGAGAGGACAATATTGACCTTAAACAGATATCACATCATTCAATACTAAGATATATAGACATACATGGAGATAAATGACGTATATGTTTATTATACAGTAATAAATGTATAGAATTAACAATTAAAATACAATATAAAATCATCTATTTCATAGAATGTGCTAAGAAGAAAAAATTAAGGTGATGTCCCACAGTAAATACAGTGTGAATGATTAACCGTTTCATTTCTTTTTGCAAAATAATAAATAAAAATGAAAGAACATTCAAAAAGCACACGAGAAAGAAAGAAATTCAGGATTGAAGACAAAAATCTACGAGACTATGGGGCTGTGTGTGTGTGTGTGGGGGGGTGGGGGGCACCTCTACCACCCTACCCTTTAAGGCCCCCCCTCCTTCCAGAGAGGACAAAGAAGTGGAGTTTGAAACAGCTCAGAGTTCCAGATTTTCTTCAAGATGAAAAAAAGAAACAGAAGAAAGAAAGAAAGAAAGTGTGAGTTTGTGCAGAACAATGATGTTGGACAGGTGCGCTATAATGTGTGATAAACAGAGGGGGGCGCCGAGGGGGAGCGGCAGAACAAAGAGGATAAAGATAGAAAGTGTCAAACATTAGCGAGTGCCAAGTCGTCTGTTGTTGTCTTCTGATGCTTGTGACACCTGCAATAATTAACAAAAGCAAAGTGGAATAAATTCACAACCGTGGCCCTGATTCTTTTGACAGTTGCTACGTGAGTCTGAGCCCAAGTTTCCACTCAGAGCAAAAATAGTTTTTCATATCATTTCTTTATTTAATTCCATCACAAAGAAGTTGAAGACGTTTCTCTCCGTTCAGAGCGAGGACGGAGGACAAAGGACGAAGCAGCACAGTGTTGTGACAGGAAGTGAGACTGACTCCACTGACCGTGAACTCCAGCCCAGATAACTTTGTTAGGTGGTTGTGGGTTCCACCGCCATCACTCAGTCAATCAGTGTGTTTGGTCACGTGATTCACCAGCGTAAGAACAGAAGACGTTGAACTGTGTTGAACACAGATCTGAGCTGAGGAGGTGAAGAACGTTGGAACCTGATCTTCACAGAGTTTCTTCTCACTGTTTCATCATTGGCACAAATGAGTGGTTTTGTTTTTTTTGTGATTCCTGGACTGTCCATAGTTTTCCTACTTATAGGAGATGAATTATGTCCATCTTCTTCCTCAACATGAGAATCTGACCCAGGGTTGAATGTTGTGGCAAATAGTTAATGAGTGATTAAGTTTTCAGGAGGTGAAACCCAATCAAAGGGACATGTGAGGACAGAGAGTGTGAGGACAGAGTGTGTGTGAGGACAGAGTTTGCATCTCAGCTAAGACACTTCATCTTTCAGATTTCAACCAATGAAACTCGACTTCAGTTTGTTGACGTGAACATGAACATCAACACTTACTGTGTGACTCAGTTCATTGTTATTTATATTGATTTGAATGGAAACTTCATTCTTCTGGTTTGTTTCTATTTTTGGTAGAACTGGTCATGTGACACTGACGCTCCTTCATCTCATCATGCTCCTCATCACCTCCCTGCCCTCCTCTCCCCAGTCTGCCCCGTGTGGGCTCCTCTGCCCCACGTTACCACTAGGCTATGCTGTTCCCAGGTTCACACTCATCCTTGAGAAGATGAGTCTTCACACCTCTTCCTCCTCCTCTCCCTCCTCCTCTTCCTCCTCCTCTCCCTCCTCCTCTTCCTCCTCCTCCTCCTCCTCTCCCTGAGCCGTGTTTTCCCCAACGCAGCTTTTCTAGTCGGAGCTTCAACACCAGCATTCTCCTCCTTCTCTCCTCTCTCCTTCTCCTCCCTCCTCCCTCCCTCACTGTGAGGTGCTGATCAATTCACAGCCTCAGTGGAGGTGTCATCTCCCCCTCTGTCCCCCCACCCACCTCCACCTCCACCTCCACCTCCACCTCCACCACTCTGTTCAGATCAGGATTCTTTTAACTCCCAGTTTCTTGGGGAAAAATGGAAAAAAAAAAATTATTTTCTTTTTTACTCATAATCCTGACTGAGATTAGATGAGATAGAACTTCATTAATCCCTGTGACGTTGATGATGAGGGTGAAGATGATGATGATGATGATCACTCTGTTCTATGGCCTTCT
>JAFBJS010002714.1:0-91346 GCA_016785265.1 Paraplagusia blochii | reverse complement strand
CATGTGTGGGGGGGTGTGTGTGTGTGTGTGTGTGTGTGTGTGTGTGTGTGTGTGTGTGTGTGTGTGTGTGTGTGTGTGAACAGTACAGCTGCTGACCACAGGAAACAAGTGAAAATTAACTGAGACGCTGATCAGACACAGTCACAGGTCTGTAGGTGTGTGTGTGTGTCTGTGTGTCTGTGTGTGTGTGTGTGTGTGTGTCTGTGTGTGTGTGTGTCTGTTATTTACACTATATATTCATATATAAACCACATTCAGTAAATTTACAACTGACTGAAAGTTGTGTGGGTACTTAAATATGTAGTGTATAAATATGTATATACTGTTATACAGTATGTATTATATATGTATATGCCAAATATAAATCTATATAGATCTACATATATTTTGCCAGTTGTAAAGGCACATATGGATATATTTATAGATGATGTATGGTTACATTCATGTTAATGTGCACACACACACACACACACTCATATAAAGATATATAAATATAAATACAGTATGTAGTGTATATATTGTAGTGAATATATATGCATACATATTTTTTATTATTGAATTTTATTTATTTTTAAACAAAATATATATAGTGCTTTCAATAAATAATATTAATATGTATATGCTACACATATGCACCTGTATTGTATTTATGTTGTTTATATGAAGACGTTTTAACAAGTTATATCACATACATACATATATATGTCTATATATATATATATATGAGGTATAAGATGCTGTGCAGCTCCTGTGCAGCTCCTGTGCAGCTGTGTAGGTGTGAGGCAGCGTCAGTGTCAATGACTTCCCCGCAGCTCCTGTCACTTCTTTATCATGATCCACATGTTCGACTTTAATGTAACACCTACAGAACAACTGTTCAGTGGAGCAGCAGCAGCAGCAGCAGCAGCAGCAGCAGCAGTGGATAATCTCCTATTTTCACGATAATTGACACAGAAATAATCCCGAGTAAATAAGAATAAGAAGGGACTTTCAGAAAGAGAAGGACAAACAGAAAGACGGGACAGTCTCACGGTGGACTCGTCTCTTATGTTATTGTTAAATTGAATTTTAAAAGTGTCTAAAATTGTAAATATATGAACTTAAATTTTCTCTGGAAAATCAACAATGTTTGATGAAGTTCTTTGATTGATTCTTGCTCCAATGTCATATGTCCTACCTTTCTTTTACACCACCTTCAGTCTCTCTCTGTCCTCCTTCTCTGTCCTCCTCTGTCCGTCCTGGACGGTTTGTCCTCAGAAACTTCGTCCAGAATTCCTAGAATGTCTCCTCTGAACCTCTTGTTTCGAACCCATCTGGTCTTTCTTCGTCACATGACCTGTTGATGAGTCTTCTATCATCTGGACCATGTGAACAGGTTCTGTGGGATTAGGAGTTTCTCCAGAAAACTCATGAATCTTCACATATATTTTAAACTATTAATGTTATTTGCAAATAAATCTATGCCTTTATATTTATATGTTCAAACATGTTTATGTTTTATTATTTCAACCGGACCGAGTCAGTGAAAACGCGGTTGTTTGTTGTTGTATTTACGAATTAAACCAAACAACAAAACACTGTAAAAACCGCGTTAACTTGAACTTCACTCACTCTGATTTTTGACTCATTTATTTCGACGCTAAAAAGAAAATAAAAAAAAATCCAAGCAAATAAAAAAGATCTTTGGAAACGAGATCTTCGTCGTCCGAGCGGCGGCCTGCATTACCCCAAAGCGCCAGTAGAAGGCGCAAATGATTAAGGAGTGATGTGTGTGAGCGGCGACGGCGGTCGGTTCACAGCAGGATTCGACAGATGAAGAATAAAGAGAGAAGTTTTCCGCAGAAGAAAGAATAAATCCTGACGTCACAGCTTCTTTGACTCCTTCAACTTATTACATCTCCATCAACTCAATACTTCAATATATTTAGAAATACATATACATATATATTTATACACAGGTGAATTCCAGACACTTTAAATCCACAATTTCACTGCAAAAATATTTAGTATTTCATGGTGAAATGTCGTTATTTTTTTTGTCAGAAATTGTAAATTTTTGTCAGTTATTCTTTAACTGAGTGATATTTTATTTCACCACATTAACAATAATCTGGGATTATAGAAAAAAGTCACCCCCCCCGACCCCTGGTGGACATTTAATTTCTTTTGACACCTTTCTGTTTCTGGGAAGTTTTTTAATTTTTTTTTTCTTCAACAAACCCCGAAGTTTCCTCTGCTCCTCTCCAACATGGTTTTCTAGATCGAGGAGATTTTCTCCTGAACTTTGGAGGAGGCCCCTCTCCCACCCCCGGTGCCCCCGGTGTTCGTGCCTGCCTGAAGTCTTCGCTCATTACAGACAAATTGTCACAAAGACAGAGTCTCGTCTCCGTGCGTGTGCGCGTGACGACAACCAGCAGCCGTAATGAGTCCAGATGATTGTCCTGACAGGCCGATAATAAACTGCTGCTGTCGCATCAAAGACAACAAGGAGAAGAAGGAGAAGAAGGAGAAGAAGGAGAAGAAGGAGAAGAAGGAGGGGAAGGAGAAGAAGGAGGGGAAGAGCTGAGGTCTTTGCCCGGGCACAGGCAGCAGGGCAGCGGCAGCAGGGCAGCGGCAGCGGCCGTGGCCTCCTCCTCCTCCTCCTCGGCAGGAGCTGGAGCTGCAGGAGCCGCAGGTTTGACCTCAGTTTGACTCCTGTGGCTGCCAGTTGTTTATCAGCCTCTGAACCCCCCTCCAGTCCCCTCACCGCTCCTCCTGCACCTCCACACTCACCCCTCTCTCCCCCCACTGCCCAAAAAAGACAGCCACTGACAGAAAAGGCAGGGACAGGCGGACACAACAGGGCCGCGAACCTTTATCTTCCCACCTGAACTCATCTGCAGCAGAAATTCAAAGTTCATCCAAAAGTTTATCAGACAAAATAAGTCTAAGGATCATCATCATCATCATCATCATCATCATCATCGTCATCATCATCATCATCATCATCATCATCATCATCAGCAGCAGCAGCAGCAGCAGCAGCAACATTACGGGGCAGAGACTCATTTGGTCGCATTTCCTCCGCCACAAACTTCTCTTTGTCTACGGGTGGACAAAGCCGTGGCTCCCGGGCCACCTTCTCCCCCTGACCCTGTCCTCTCCCTCTCTCAGTGTCTCAGTGTCTCAGTGTCTCAGTGTGTGTCTCTCTCTCAGGGTCCAGTCAAACACACTGTCAACCTGCCTTGAGCCGCGGTGAAGCAGAAGTTGCTGATTTTTATTGGAACGACTCGGAGCATTACCGTCAACACAGAGCGGATCACAGAGGACGGAGGCGGCGGACACTGACCCTCAGTGAGGGGGTGTGAGAGGGAGAGTGGAGCCCGCCCTGTGGGGGCTAATTGAAGCAGGTTAATGGTTTGATAATTCCCCCTTGGTAGTTTTACGGGGGGCAATAAGCGCTGCGGCCGTGGTTTCCTTTCACACTGAAAACTTTTGTTATTGTTGCGGGTTCAACTCCAGTCGTTCAACGGTCGGTGATTCACGGGAAACAAAGAAGCAGAGAAAATACTTTTGCGCAGAAAGAATCGTATTTATTAAACATTTAATCACCAGGAAAAAGAACAATAAAGATAATAATCCACTCACCAGGACGTCCCTCCATTACCACCAGCACCGCTGCTGTTGTTTCCTTTTTTTCTCCGCACATTTCTGTGCGTAAAAGTCCGTGCGTCCTGCCGCCTGCATGAGCGCACTCCCCGCGGGCGCCTCTGACTCTGCCGCATCAACGCACACGGTGAGTGGAGCTGCGCTGCTGCAGCCGCTTCTCCTCTGTTTCAGCCTCCGCTCCGTCGAGTCCCGGCTCTGAGTAACTTCCACTGGAATCAAGCCGTGACGCCGCTGCGCCGTCGTTTTCTGACTCGGCCGTTGGCGCCGGAGCGGGTGATGGACGAGAGACACGACTGGAAGAAGAAGAACTTTCAACACGAGCAGCTGAAGCCTCCGAGTCCAGTCCAGTCCAGTCCAGGAGTTTCGAGGTCCAGAAATGTGCAAAAAATACAATAAAAATGTAAGAAAAATCTGACAGAAATTTAATAAAAACTCAAGTAAAAAAAACGTCCAAAGTCTGTGGACAAAAACAAAAGTCAAGTTAATCCTGGATGATCTGCTTCAATATTCACGCGTATTTTGCGTCGTGAACTTTCACTGTCCTGAATGAAATTCTCCTTAAATTCACACCAACATAAAAAACAATAAAGTCTAAAACAAACACTGTGAAGAATCAGTTTGGACACAAAATTAAAAATGACATTTACACACTTGACAAATGTGTCGTCAATTAATTTAACTGTGAGAAGAAGTGAGGCAGGAATTCTTATCGTCTCTCCAATAATATTGAACTTTTTTTATTCGGAAAATTCTTATAATTTTTTCTGTAGATGTTAAATTAAAAATAAACACAAAATCTCACATTAAACTGAAGAAATGTCAATGGAAGCTGCGACACAGGAGTGTGTGTAGACTATAATCACAGTGACGAGTGTGTGTGTGTGTGTCCAACATATTCTGTGTATTTTCCTGTTCCAACCACGTCCCTCCTCACGTCACCTCGACGTCACCTCACCCACTATTTGAGGTCAGTTTCTGCGCCTCCTGGCCATCGTGGCCCGGTGTGGACGGGATCTGATCAATTCATCAGCCTCCAGGATCGATCGATGAGGCGCAGGGGGAGGGAGAGGGGCAGCCAATCCCGGGGCTCCGATCCCTGAGCCTCGCTGCCATTGGACAGCCGCGGCAGACTGGAGTGAGCCATTCTGAGCTGCTGCGGGGGTGGAGGGATGGAGACGAGCTGGGCGCACGGAGTGGAGGCTGAGGATGATGATGGAGGATGATGAAGAGGAGGAGGATGGTCCAGAACCCTGGACCTCTGAACTGACGTCACCTTGGAACAAACAAACTAACAAACAAACAAACAACAGCCAGGGTTCTGAGGTCGGTAGGAATGGAGTGGACCCTCTGATCCCCAGACCGGTCCACGGCCACGTGACCCACCGAGCCTGACCTGATCCAGGACCTGTCCATCCTCCTCCATCAGCCTGGAGGACCAGAACTGTTTAGAACTCTTTACAGGAACTGTTTGTTGGTTTGGGTTGAATTCTCCGAATAAACTTGACTTAAATTCCATGACTCACGTCAATCACGTCCTGTTGGTGTCCGTGGTTCGGTCTGTTCCCAGGAGAACGGGTCACAGCAGAGGGTTCGACTCCACAACTTTTTAAACCAAGTAAAACCATGATTCCATCCAGGCAGGCAGGCAGCAGAGACCTGGTCCTGGTCCTGGTCCTGGACTCCTGGTCTGGATACTTCTGCTCCTGCTCCTGCTCCTGCTCCTACTCCTGCTCCTGCTCCCGGTGCCTGCTGCGCCTGTGCTGCAGCTCCTGGCTCCTGCAGGAGTCCTCCTCTTCTTCCTCCTCCTCCTCCTCCTCCTCCTGGCTCCGCTCGTCCTTTCCCCCCTCCGCAGCTCTCGACTTGCTTCAGCCCGGTGCCTTGTGTAAGAGACGCGACCTGTTATGGCCACCACTACTTCCGGGTTTTGGCAGTCTGGTGGAGATCCTCCTCTTCTCCTCCTCTTCTCCTCCTCTTCTGCTCCTCGGCTCAACACACACATCCATTGTGCACAAACGGGCAGGCTGTTCTCACACACACACACACACACACTCAGAGCGAACTCTGCATATACACTCCTCACACACACACACACACACACACAGAGGGAGAGAGAGGGAGAGGGAGAGGGAGCATCGATCGTGGCTCCTTTAAGAAAGCCCCAGCCAGAATTATCACCCCACCTCCTCTTGATCTCCTCTGGACGCTTTTGCATAAGAAAATCAAGCCGGGAGTGGAGAGTGATCAAAGAAGGCAGAGGAGAGCGGCTCCATTTTTAACTCTGATTGTGAGCGTTATCGGTGACGCTGGTGCGGATCCCGTGGAGACGCGCGTCCGACCATCATTCATCCGCTCCTTCTGACAAGTCCTCGCGTGTTTGACTGACAAGCGGAGTGGACAGAAAGAAACCGAGAGAAAAGCCATGAGAGTCGACACTTGTCTCTGAGAGACGGAGCTCTTTCCTTTCTTTCCTTTCCTTTTCTTTTCTTTTCCTTTTTTTTTTAGAGATTTTTTTTTTATTTTGGAATTTCCATTCCGTCCTTTCGACGAAGCAGGAGTCTTCTGACGCCACCGCTGCCCCCGAGGATAGCCGCGGAGCTGCGTCCACCGCCCGGGCTTGAGTTGCGCAGAGAGCGGACCGAGGAAGTGGCTTCTTCTTCAGCGCTCGGTGGAAAACAAGGCGAACGGGATTGTGGCTGTCTGGCCGGCGCTCCTCTTCCCCTGGTCTTTATCTGGATTTTCTCTCTTTATTTCGCCTCCACCCTGGCCGCAGAGGGGATTTATCTGCACTGAGACCCGGACGACCAGGGAGCCAGGAGGGTTATGGCGCAACGGGTACGTACAGCCCCGCAAAAAAGTTTCTCCAAAACTCTGCCTGGTTTGATCGCAGCCCCGCGCTGTAACGTGGCTCCGTGTCGCACGATCGCGATCACGCACTCACACGCGGACACGGACACACTCGCCCCGCAACTTTGTGCAGTCTCTCCCCGACACGGGAGGTCGGTCGGCGGTGGTCGCCGCCGTCCTTCTTGGCACGGTATTACGCGCGGCCGCAGCGCTCTGCTCCCCAGCGGCCCGGAGATGTCACCGGGCCTCTGGTCTGGTCTGACAGGTTAAAACGCAGGAACAGAAACGGCAACAAGAACCAACCCGAGCCTCCGGGTCTGGGTTAGACCCACTACCTCCAGCATCGAGGGCTCGAACTCCTGCCCCGGCTGTGCGTCATCCTCAGCCTCTGCACCGCGCACGCTGCTTAAACACACAATATTTGCATAATGCCAGCGAGGCAACTTTTTTAGTAATGAGGTGATGACAAACGCTGCAGGACACCGTCCCTCCCTGTTTACGGCCACTAAACAGTGTGTAACGAGCGGGACGGGATGGCCGGACACATGGCACCATCAGCTGCTGCCGGGCTCTGACACTTCGGTGGCTGCTCCACGCTGAGCTTCGCACCTCGCTGCCTTTGGGGTCCAAGAGCCCAGCTCGGAGTGATAATGCTTCCCTCTCCACCAGTTTGTCACCTCCATCAGAGCTCCATCAATTATTCAGACTCCTGGAGGAGACGACGCTCCAGTTTAGAAGAAAATAATCCCGTAATCTGAGGGGGAAAAGTTGGAATTAATTGTGCGTCCCACGCGCGTTGACTTGTTTTGCTGCGTGCAGCTCCTTAATCACAGTGTGTTTGATACAGATAATGACAGACTGCACAAATATGAGGCGTTAAAACACAGAAACCACTGTGTTTAACAGGTTTAACACATTTGTTGTCGAGAAACAGTAAAAACTCGACACGGAGGAAAATCACCGTCGGTTTAGGATAAAAATAAAAAATAACAGAACCAGGTTAATGTTATTAATGAGTGGAGAAAATACCAAAAATAAAATATTTATCTATCTGGAATAAATAATAAAGGCAACGAGAGTAAAAGCAGATCACCTGGTAGTTTTTATCAATAAACTTGTGGTGTTGTTAAATTATAATTACTGCGTATGTATTAATATAAAGATTAATATAAAACCGTTCTCGTTCATTACGTCACCTTCTATAAATAATTAAAAACATGCAGAGTCTGTTCTCAAAATAAAAACATGAAAAAAATAACTTTTAAAATGTTTGAAAACATTCAGTAAAAGTTTTACTCAATAATGAGGCTACATTTTATTTTTAGTCAATTTTATTTCCCTGGTTTTATGTGGATTTCTCCACCGTGAAATACTTTTTAACAACGCCGTGAAGAGTCGCCACAGATTTCCCTGCCTGTTTCCACCTCCTCCCCTGGAGCTCGTGTCTGACGCTGTGCTTCTCGTCCTGTGTGCAGTACGAAGACCTGCCCCACTACGCCATGGACGGCGTGGGCATCCCGACCACCATGTACGGAGACCCGCACGGCGCCCGCTCCATGCAGGCGGTGCACCTCAACCACGGACCCCAGCTGCACTCCCACCAGTACCCGCACACCGCCCACACCAACACCATGCCTCCCAGCATGGGCTCCTCAGTCAACGACGCTCTCAAGAGAGATAAAGACGCCATTTACGGGTAGGTGCGAGCGGGGAAAGCAGCTCGGCGAGGCGGGCGGCCGGTGGGTTGTTTACGCACGGGTGCAACCAGAGGGAATGGTCCCTGGTGGAGTTGACTGCAGCCGAAGAGAGGAGAGTGAATGAACAAAGAACCGTGTGCAGGACTTTTCACATGTTCCTGCTGAGGTCGAGTGAACTAAATCAAAAAGTTACAGTGGAGAATAGTCTCAGAATATCCTGGAAATTATATATACATATATATATATTTTTTAAAAAAAACTTCCCTGCACTATAAATGCAATTTGTCCTAAGAAAAAACCCTAAAAATATTTTTAAAATTATTTTCATAAATTTACCCCAGTCAGTATACACATGGATGAACGGCTTGAGTTTCTTATTAATTTTTTTAAATTAAAAAATAAATAAAAACACACATCTCGACGCTGGTGATGGTGCAGGACACAAACACTTTCTCCAACTGGTCACTAACCTTTACGCACACGCCTAAGACAATGAATGTTGTGCACATACACACCTTGAGCTTCGATGCGCACACACACACACACACACACACACACACACACACAGACTAAGAGCCGTGTGCAAGAAATTGTTTAAAGCTTTATGCTATTAGACGCGGCTAGATTTAATCACAGATGTCTGTCCCTCTCTCTTCTGCTTCTGCATAATAAAACAGCCCGCTCTGCTGCTGCTGCTGCTGCAGCCAGAGCAGCAGCAGCAGCAGCAGCAGCAGCATTAGTCCCCACGGGCGAGTTGCAGAGAGTACGGCTGGCTGAATGTAGCCTGCAGTGGAGTCCTGCACGGTTTGACCCCGGTGTTGTTCTCTCTGGTGACATTTGCTATTGTGTGTCTGTTCCGCAGGCACCCACTGTTCCCTTTGCTTGCACTGATTTTTGAGAAATGTGAATTAGCGACTTGCACCCCCAGAGAGCCCGGGGTGGCGGGAGGAGACGTCTGTTCATCGGAATCTTTCAATGAAGACATAGCAGTGTTTGCAAAACAGGTCAGGAGAGTTTGACTCCCGCTCTCTCCCTCTCTCTCCCTCTCTCTCTCTGTGCATGCCCAGGCTGGTTGAACTCTGTCTATAGAAAAAAAAGTCTATAAAAAGATGAAGCCAGTGCTAAGAGAAAAGTCATCAAATCCAAGTAAAATGTTGATTTTTAATCTAATTTTAGGGACAAAATTGTGTGGTAAAAGTTGAGGAGAAATCCTGTAAAAACTCTCTTTTCATGCCTGACTTTGTTCCATCAACGTGTTTCATGGTGATGTTTCTGCTTCTAGATTCGGGCAGAAAAGCCTTTATTTTCATCGAATCCAGAGTTGGATAATCTGGTAAGATGTTAAACATTTATACCTGATCAAATGAAACCATATAATTGTGAATAATGGCGGCTGTGCGTCAGGGGCCCATGTGGAGCTGGGAAGTAACAGCACGATTGGAGGTGATGTTCTGCTTTTTGGGGGGTTGTTTGATATCGCGATGCCCTGCGGTTGTATCTGCAGATGAAGGGCCGCGGTTTGACAGCTGCCTGGAAAGTTTTTCATCCACCCCTGCCTCCACTGGCCGCGGTTTTGTTCCCTTAAAGATTCTCTCTTTTCTTTGGTTTAACCCCCAAAACTGTAATAATCTGTGCAACAAATCAACCGTCTTCACATGAACACCGCCTTCTCTGCAGGGTGGAGGGGAGTCTGTTGAAGATTAAACCGCGTGTGCAGCTCATTTTGCCCTTTTTGTTATTTTACATTTCAGATGATTCAAGCCATCCAGGTTTTACGGTTTCATCTTCTGGAGCTGGAGAAGGTAAGAAGATTATTTTCCCTCTCTGTCCACTCCAGACCTTTGGGCTGCATTTGCATAAACGTATTTTTGTGAGTCGGCAATAATTAGCGTCAAAATCAATCATGGGGCCATTTTTTCCTCGCCTTTAATCACGACGCAAGCTGTTAGAAGTGCAGTGCGGATGTCTGTCTGTCTCTCTCTCTCTCTCTGCCTGTCTCACCCACCGTGTGTCTCACCCTCTCTGGCCTCGGAAACTCCTGCGTGCTTTAATGAAGTTTAACACCAGCACAAACTGCACTGAAGGTGAAGCATAAAGGCGAACTTCCAGGCGTGTTTTTTTTCTCCCTACAAACGGATTCTCCGTGGAGGGCAGAAGGCTCCAGGCAGCCATCTGTGGGACAGAAGGGGAGTGGGCGTAAAACTCTGATTTGGAATCTGTAAAAGTCACGATTTAACCTCCGAGCTCGGCTGTATGAAACATTTCTATAAGCTGATTTATTCTATTTTGGTGCACTCGCACGCACCGGATCGTGTTGTTTGGACTTTTTGGTGTCAGAAATGTGATTTTGTGCAGAAATCCAGGCGTGGAAGATACAGACCCCTAGGTGGTGCTCGAACCTTTGACCTCTTGCCCACTGCGCAGATAAGGGTGTCATTTGCAGTGGGTTTCGCCTTTTACTGTAACCCCGTCAGTTAGATATTTGCTTTGTATCTTCAATGAAAAATAAGCCCGAGTTTGACATGTTTATATGTCTGTTTAATCCTAAGATGAAGCGCTGAGATCATTCAGATGATGTGAAACCCACAGTGACCGCTAGGAATTTTAGAACCTGCGTGAACAAAACTAAAAACCATCATTAAAAATAAACTACGTTGATTGTCTGCCGATAACTTTGCAGAACGACTTGAAATATTGTAATTAAAGTTGTGCACGTTGAGAATGTTTTATTAAAGCCATGCGTTTGGTTCGAAGCAGCAGCCTCATCCTCGACGCTGCGGCTGCAGCAGACAGTCAGCAGCTAATGTACTGGACAGGAATTAAACGGTTTACCTTAAATGTCAGTCAAGCGGGTCACACTCATCCTAATGGCCACTACCCGGGGCACCAGTGATGAATTTAACACGGGTGTTGAGTGCGTTGTAGCCCCCGAGCTCCTCTTGTCACTGTCAATTTTCCAAGATATCTCTATTTTGAGCGGAAGAGGAAATTGAAAATAAAGTCAGCGTGAGCACAGTGCGCAGGACACCAATTAAAACATTTTAAGTCGGAATAATTAAAAATAGTAGATTTTTAGAGAGATTTTTTATGAAGTCATTGTGGTGCCAAATTAAAAGCCCTGTCGCCTTCATTTAATTATATTTAAATTTACAGGCTGCAAGTATCAAGTGCTGCAGGCTCGGTGTGTGTGTGTGTGTGTGTGTCCAGCTAGTTCTCCGCGTATTTTGAATTACAATCGCAGTTTGACTGTCAGACAGTAAAAGGACAGAGATCAACCGAGTTGCTCTCTAGTTTTCCAGTCACTTCTGCTATTGTAATAATTCTAGTTCTATTTTTTTTTTTTTATCGATGTAAAAACTTTGCAACAGGTGGTCCATCAGCTTCTATCATTCTAGACTGTTCTATTTGCGTCGCCTGATACAGACTAATGAGTGTGCAACACTGTACATTATACTTTTATTATGTTTTAACTAGTATTTTATTGAAAAAAATAAATATTCAATATTATCTAAAATTGCATAATTCTTTAGGAAGAAAACTATATTATGATTTTCTTATATCGCTACAGCCAATTGTTTACACTTTATTCTTACTTCCGGTTACATTTTTTTGGTCAGGCTCCTCTTTCGGCTTCAACTCTGGTCCTCGCCGGTTTGGCGCTAATCTATCTCTGTGTTTACATTTATATTCTTTGAAAGTCCGTGTTTTGAGCGTGAACTGTGCTTTTTTAACTATGAACAGCGTTTAATTCTTTGATATACATGTTATTAATATTAACAATAGGCTTCAAAACTTTCGAGGGTAATTATTTGGACAGTAGATAAAAACGCGATATTATTTTTATGCGTTCTGAGCTAAGCTAAAACGTTCAGAAATGCTGCACAAGAGGCCCACCCTGTATTCATGTATGTGTCACTATATATACATATATATGTATATATGAAATAGTAAGAAGATAGTCTTTTTTGCGAGTTATACATTTTGAAGGAAAGGTTGATTCCAGCCTGTAACCGCTGGAAACCACGGTTTCTGCTAACTTTAACGAGATCCCGTGCTCGCGATAAAAGACGCCGTTGTTGTTGACTACAGTGTTATGATGTGTTCTGTGTACAGCATGTGTATCACTGTTTTTAACGGATATTTTTATGCATCCACTTCAGGTTCACGAGCTGTGTGATAATTTCTGCCACCGGTACATCAGCTGCTTGAAAGGAAAGATGCCCATTGACCTGGTCATAGATGACAGAGAGGGGGGATCCAAATCAGACAGCGAGGATATCACAAGATCATCCATGCCCCTTGACCAGGTACACACACACACACACAGACACACACACACTCCAAACACCCCCAGCCCCTCCCCAGCTCTCATTCAGGGTCAGTTCTCCACTGCGCTGTTATTTGCATATCATTATTGCCGTTTTACATTCCATCCATCGGAATGAAAGTGGATGGAGAAAAAAACTGAATAATCTTCCTATTATTGGCCCATTAAGACTTGAACCTGGGACCCAACTGAGGAGATTAACTGGATAAAGCATCACCATAAACCTGACCTGGTGCATGTCCATTTTAATTTAGTGCTGTCCCATGTTTTAAATTCCTTTTATGTAAAATTTATCTGCTCATGTGTGTTGGATGAGGTGCAGACTGTGGTTTACATCCCAGATTTCCATTATTTTATGAGTTTTGCAAACTCATAAAAATTATTGGTTGTTGTAGCTGTGATCCTGTCAAAAATGTATTTTGTGTTGTTAGTTTTTACATCCAGTGCAATACAGTGGGTACAGTGTTGATGATAATCTGATTGAAGTCATAGCAGACCTATGGTCAAGTAACCTTTTGTGAAGCTGTTATAACAGTGTTTTTGAAAAGGCAGTAAAATAGTCCAGATTTTGATTTACATTTTTTTTTCTTAATTTTTAATCTGAATTCTCATGTCAAAAATGTTGGAACAAATCACTGTCCTGCAACACTTTGACTTTATTTCACTTCAGTGTGCACTGATTTTGGACACTCCTACCATGTTCCAAAGAGAACAGCAGCAGCAGCAGCAGCAGCAGCAGTGTGAGGGTATTAAAGCTAGATTAAGGCAGTGTTTCCCTTTGTGCAGATATTATCAGAGATATAACCACGGCCTTCATTATGTGCTCCACTGACTGTTGGCACTCAGGGGACGTTGTAGTGCACACACAGGCATGACCCTAATGGTTCACACACACACACACACAGAGTGTGAGTGAGAGAGGGAGAGATAGATTAAATAATGATAACAGCGAACCAAAACCATGATTAAATATATGCAAATCTGTTTTTTGTCCATCAATTGCTGGACTCAAATGAACATGGTTGCAGGCGTCAGGATCAATGTATCAATAAGTTAAATGGACAAGGCCAAAGTTTGTGATTGTAGAGTTGGTGTAACCTACGTAAAAAAAAAAAAAAAACAGTGTCCAAATTAAATGGATTAGTTGAAGAGTTGGACATAAAGAGTAATGAAGCGATTAGGTTAAATAATTTAAATCCTTGGACTCCCATATGGTTGAGTGGCTGGTCTGACTGCAGAGGGAGGGGGGGACGGGTTGGCTACAATGTTCTGGGCTCAATGGCAGGACTGGGAACCTCATCCTTCTACTCCTCCTTCCCTTTCTCCTCCTCCATTCCCTACCCTTGTGTCTGATTATGGAAATGAGGAGAGATCACCCCGGAAGATAATACTTCATTTAATCCAGTAAGAGAATTAAATAACACAGACGCCACTTGTGCATTTAGTGTGGCTTTGAACTGTTACTTGTATTCTCCCGGGGATTTAGTTGTCAAAGGCTCTTTCTTTTTTCTGTTCTTTTAATTTTTGATAGATAGGTCAGACACACGGTGCCTTCTCTACGTATGGAAAATAGAGTGGATTTTTAAAAACCCCAGGGTTTCAAGGTATATGAAGAAAATGATGATGTTGTGCTGCAGGCACTGATGCAGATCTTTAATTGACTGTGAGATGAAGACGTGGCCTCATTTCGTAGGGATGATCACTCTAAAGCTCACTTCTACAAAAGCTGGTACACTTGAAAATATAAATGTCTGAAATGGAACAACAAATAATAACTGCAACATTGATGGAGTCAATTTTACCACTGGGTTGCATCCCATTTTCCCTAACCTACTTATGCTTTTTAATTCTTTTGGACCAGGGAAACGTACTTGTTGCAAATTTTAAAGATATTTCTGCTAATCTTTGCCGCACACAAACTTAAGCTGTCCAACAGTATGTGGTTATGTTGTCTTATTTTCCTCCATGAATCACCACGCAGTTTAATTACGAGACATCTGGACCTCTGCATGTTTTGTTGATAATAGTCTAGGTGGTGGCTTTCATTGTTGGCTCTTGTCCGATGTCTCTTATTTTCCCTAAAATGCTCAAACGTGGACTCATCAGACCACAGAACATGTTTTTATTGACTTTCGTTCCATCTCTGAGTTGTTTGGTTCCAGAGAACAGAACATTGTTCTTGCGCTGAATTTTACATTATACAGTTGGCAGGACCATTATTCTAACTTTAACAAACATCGGCAGTTCCAAGGGGGTTGACCCTGGATTGTATTTCATATTATATTGGGAATTATATGGTATATACCAACTTTTCCTGATATGCCCCAGCCATATACAATCAATTAATGGCAAAAAAATTTATTTCTGTTTTTGTAGCTGAGGACGTGAAGGCAGGGTTTACAAAGAAAATGCAGTGAAAAAAAACAAACTTTTAAGACATCATTTTAAATGGAGGATGCACTCATGTTCCAGTACAATAACATGGAGGCTGTCAGCAGCGGCAGCAGCAGCAGCAGCAGCCTGTGTGTAGAAGTGCATATCCAAACAGGGGAATGGCTGCATGCGATCTAACAGCTGCATACATATCTATATATAGTTATATTTTTTTGAATTTTGTGGGCTATTTCTGCGTGACATCTTATCTGCAATTGTTAGGCAGTGACATCCTTAACGAATTTGCGTTATCTTTTTCCATATGTATTTTTAATATATGCCCTGGGGCATAAAGTTGAAGTGGACTGGAAAAAAAAGATGCCAGGAATTTGCACAAAGAACAATGTTAACAAGATGGAGAAGGCAGGGCTCATTTATTCATAAAGCAATTTATTCCAGCGAGGCGACCATGTAGCAGAGGAGAAGGAAGAGAAAAAGGGAAAAAAATACTTTGAATTGATTAAACCCAACAATCCAACAGCGCTGACTTTGTTACCGCAAAGTCATTTCCTGAATATTCTCTGCGTGTCTTTACGTTGTGTTGTTTTTTTTTGCTTTTGTTTTTTTTTAAAGGCGAGTGTGGAGGGATGACGAGCGCCTCTCTGAAAAGAAAGCAGAGCAGAGCTGAGAGGTGAAAAAGTCAGAGAGGCTCTGCTCTGGCTTGTGAATGCAGCCCAGCCAGTTTGGGCTCAGCCTACTGTGTTTGACGAGAGTGTGTGTGTGCGTGTGTGTGTGTGTGTGTGTGTGTGTTGGGACTGGCCTGATAAATGCAGAGCCCCCCTCAGGTGCTATGTGAGTGGAGTCACTGGTTCGCACCAGTTTGACTTTAGTTAACCCTTTGTGTGACACTCCCTAGAGTTATAGGTAAAAAAAAAAACTACTTTTAGTTTATTCGTCACCCAGCCCAATTTATTGGCATGTAAGATTTTCGGTTAAATATTTTGCCTCTGTTGACACTTTTTTCCCCAACTGTTTAATTTATATTTTTTTCCAAGTTTCAGCTCAGTAAAAACATTAAGTTGTGTATTTGGCCAAACGATAGTACCAGTTCGGTTACTAACATTTTATTTTCACCTAATGACAACTAAGCATTTTTTTTAAATAAAATCCTTTGGATGAAAAAGCTTAAAATTAACATGAAAATACGTAGAACTTTTCAAATTTACTAAATAGTTAAAAGTTACGGTAAGTTGAGTATTAATCATGCACTTTTATTTATTAGTCACAACTTAGCAATTCACTGAAATGTAGGCAAAAAACAAGTCAAATTTTAGGCAAAAATGTTAGCGGAAACTATGGAATAATGAATAACAACAAGGCTAATTACTCCTCTTAAAAAAGTGCAATGTCAACACAGTATTTGTTTAACAATTTCCCCAGTGTGGGATGAATAAGGTGAATCTAACATAAACTAACACTAAGAATAACCAGAAATTAAACAGAAGTAACACATGGTTGATAAAGCAGCCGCCCTCCCTCCCTGCCTCCCTCCCCCAGGTGTGAGGAGAGTGGAGAGACTGGTTAGCACCGCTTGGCCTGTTGTTAACTCTCTCCCTGCTGCTCCCCAGAGAGCTCCCTATTTGAGCAGCTCAGAATCAGTGTCTTATTGAAGAGAACACACCTCGTCCATATGCACCAGACCAAACTCCTCTGATTCTGAGTGACTTCTGCAGATGGCTTTAATGTGGAAAGTCTCGCTCCTTCATTCCGGACGCGGCTACGTTTCTCTCAGTCCTCTTGTTGTTGTCGTTGAAGTGCGGTGTTTGTTGCTCGGCTGATTGCAGGCCTAATTTGCCCTGCGCACACATGTTGGCCCCCGCCTTAAAGAAGCACAGAGGTACATTTCCACGCCACTCTACATCATTTGCACTGTTTCCTATAATTGCGTAGAGAGCAAGGGGAGGGGCGTGGCAATTTGCTAATGAACTCCAAGGGCCTGAGCTCTTCACTCTGGAGCAAAACACTGCTAATAGTGCCGAGGACTCACTGTGAGTCTCAAGAGCTCCTTGACTTGATTGAGCCGTGCAGACTGGAGTGGGGCTGGAAATAATTGAATTCCCCTCAAATACGTGGATATTCAGTCTGAATTCTGCATGTGGAGAGAACTCGATGTTTGTCATTTTAGCTTTAGGGGTTTGAATGGGAACTTGGAAGTTATTGAAAGTGCTTACGTTTGTTGTTTGTCTTTTCAAGGTCCATTCAAAGACTTTTGGGGTCTTTGTTGAAGTGCTTAGAATGACAAAGTACGTGGAATTGTTAGCATCTTAAAAATTATACTAGAATTAATTAATCAGTGAATACTGGATAATGGTTAAAGCATCTCATTGTAATAAGGTTCCTCATAGTTTTCTGAAAGATTTGGGACTGATGCACAACATTCAACAATAAGCTTAAAAGTACATGTACGTGAATAATTAGAAATGGCAATAACAGCAATACAATAAAGTAATTTGCTGAATTTGTAGTTCCAGTGTTGTTCTGTGGTTTTGCTAACTGTTATCCCCTTAAATTAAGACATTTGATTGTAAGTGTATTTTAATTAACACTAACAAACAAACACTACTGATAGTTGCTTGCTTTAAAAGACTTGGACAAACATCCCTAACTAACCAGTAATCTGAGATAATCTGTCACATCTCTGTCATTCACAGAAGTTCAGTTGTGTGTAGAGTTTACTCTGAACAGAGTTGTCGCCACACACACTTGTCGCTCTGCAGGCCTATGGGAGGCAACAGTGTTGGTTTAGCTAACTTCTGCTGGTCACAGTTTGACCTGTCCAGCCCTTCCTGCCCCTTCCAGCTCAATGGAAGTCACTGACCACTGGGGTCAGACACAATTTTCCCAATCTGTGCAGTAGCATCACAGTTCCGTCAACTCCTGGTGGATGCACAGATGCACAGATGGAGTTATGGACGACTTCATCCTGCAGTGTTTCACTGCTGTCCCTACTGGTCCAAACTTCCACAGCGGTGACTGTTGGAAATTGCAGCTATTGTAGTTGAAAGGGGGGAGAGTTCTGCAACCCTTTTTATTCCCCACACAGACTCCCTCCCTCTTAGCCTCCTGTTCCTCCTCCTTAACTCCCCCAGTCTTTTTTTTTCCCCACTGGGGAGTGAATGTGGGGCGGCTGTTAAGAATTCAACAAGTGATACAAAGAGCGAGACCACGTGACTGTGTGTTTCTTAGCCTCTTCATTATTGTAGTGGAATAGCAAGTAGGGGTGATTCTGATTAAGCAAATCAAGGCCAGAGTGGCTTCAAAGCTGGGAGGGAGGGCAGCGTCAGGAGCCTCGTATATTCCTTCATATATTTTCAAAAATCTTTAATGTTCACAATTACTAGTCGCTGGATTCATCTGACTGATTTATGGCTTGTGTTGAAATCATTTATTGCTGCTTAAAATTAATGTGTCATTGTGTGATGGCCACAAGATTCTCTTCAGAAGAAATGATCCGAGATGTTTGTTCACTTCTTGAAATGCATGTGTCTCTTCCAAGTCTTTTAACAGAGACAACAAGCATATTGAGGTGTTTACTTTATTTACCTTGTCCTGGAGTGTGATACCTTACAATAAGCTATAGATAAAAAGTAAATGCAGTTGAACTGAGGAGTGAACAAGCCGCTGCCTCATGTTTGTCCAAGTTTGAGATTGATTTTCTGTTGTGTCTCTTTGTCTCTTAACAAGAGATTCTAGTTCCTGGGAAAGTGTGCCAAATCTACTGCAGAGTTTCTTGGCTTGACTCCCGTGTTACTTGTGATTGGTACTGCTGCGTCTGTCCCTGAGGCCTGCTGTGGTTTCTTAGGCTAAGTAAACAATAACCTGGGCTTAACACATGTGTACTTAGCTAATGGAAAGTTCCTCTCCCTCTTAACCCCCTGCAAGCCTGTGACAATGGGCTCCGTCACAAACAGCCCCGTGTCCTAGGAGTCCACAGAGAACATCACCGTGCAGCGTAGACACTCGGCTAACGAAGAAACCACAGCAAAACATGTCATTAAGAAATTACGCCTGCCTTTTCATTCACAACTAAAAAAAACTGTGTTTGGGTTCAGATAGCAGGGATGGTCGGGCACTGGAGCTGATGTTTTTGTTTGGATTAGAGCTCGCAGAGAGTAAACAAGTGAGAGCAGAAGTGAGAGAGGAGGAAAATCAGTTTCTGTGACTGTGGGTTAAATGGACTTGGAAAGCTCTGCTAATTATCTCAAACATGTCATTATCTCAGCTCCACTGCGAAGTTAACCCACCAGTTTTCAAAAGCCAGCAGAGTGAGTACCTGACGGCTATTCAGTGTAGCATACTTTACCTACTCAAGAGACCAAATCCAGTTTCCTCCCTCAGCCCCTGCAGCAATTATAAGGTTATTTCTTTTTTCTTTGTCTATTGTAAAGACTTATGGAATGGGGAGTGCAGAACAGCTCAGGCTGGGAGGGAGGGAAGGGGGAGGGAGGGAAGGAATGAAGGAGGGGTTTTTGGCTTTTTTCTACTGTGCATACCATTACCAGCCCCTTATTATTATTTTGGAAGTACTGATATTGCAGCGAGGGGAGGAGCGGGGTGGAGGAAGAAGACATAGTCGGGCGAGCACTTGCCTGGCTGGTTATCAGACGACCAGATCCTGCTTCTGCTCCATCTACTCAGAGTGGAAACCAAAGTAAACAGGAGTTTGCGATTGAAGGCCAGACAAACAGCTTAGCCACTGGTTCTCTGTTGAACTGGAAAATATGTTCACAGATTTTACAAGCCCGTTAAACCATTACTGTTGTGGTAGATTTTAATCTGGGGATGCAGCGAGTAGGATGGAGTCACTAAAATCTCCATAGGCTGACAGCAGGTTTGGGAAGAAACCGTAGGGACTGTTTGCAATTTTGTTAGAACTGCTAGAAAATTCCTAACAGCCTTGTATTGTGTCTTCAGCTCAGGAATAACACACCGACCTCTAATGGTTCGGCCTGTCTGTCTTTAAAAGATGTTTATTCATATTTGTGATTCATGCTATGATTTATCATCAAATGCAGTTTTACTCAATGCCACGACGATTCAGGAAAAATGAAGGACATTTCTGGACTCATTTTAATGAACATTAATTTTTTTGTAAACATTTGTGCACCTTTTTGTATACATCTGTGGAAAGAACAGCTGCACCAAGGAATTTTGGGGGATGGAGTTGGCCAACTGTCACCTTTGATTCAGATGTACCACCACTGAAGAGTGTATCTGTGACCGTGTGTGTGTGTGTGTCGCCAGGGTTTATTTGGATATTTATGTCTGTGGTGTTAAGTATGCACATACGATTATTCCCTGCACGCTCGCTGGCACAGAGTGAAAAGTAAATATCCATCGTCACAAAGAGACATTTCACTGTGAGGCAGGAAGCAGGGAGGGCGGCGAGCTAAAGCTCAACAACCTTAAACATTTTCTTTTATTATTGCAAATGAATTGGCAGGGCAACATTTCTTGCATGAGTGCTTGTATGATATGGAGCCTGGCACCGACAGAGAGGGAATCCTCCCCTCGACCCCCCGCCCCCGCCTCTCACGTTTAAGATGCAGCACAATGAGAATGCATTGGATTAGAATGCCTCACCGATCATAGTGGAATCAGAATTTCCAGCGAGGAAAATCTTTTCATGGTGAATTAGGGAGGTGCAGGGAGGAGAAAAAAAAGGTAAAGAAAATAGCATGCATGGCTCACAATCAGGTTTCCTTCTGAACGCAGATTTAAGAAGTTCAGCCAAAGCTGGGCTGCGAAAAAAAATAAAATTAATAAACAATTAAGCTTTGAGTCAAACATTCACATGGCAGAGGGACAGGGTGGGGTGGCTCAGAAGAGGCTCGTCACAGGGGATGAAAAAGCTCCTTTTCTGTGTTTCTTTTGCATCCTGTTTTTACAGCGGTTCATCTGATGACTGTAAATATCACACGTTGTCAAAGTTCAGACACACATTACACCTGTGTTCACTGCCTTTGTGAGCTCAAGGTGTGAGTGTGCATTTCATTTGTCAATGTGTGTCTTGTGGTCAAGGTGTGTACTTAGTCAAATAGGGACTCTGTGAGTGTGTGTGGCAGTTCAGTGACTTATATGTACAAAGGGCAGATAAGAAGTTATTAGGTGTGCGCGTTCTGATAAAACAGAGGAGTTCTTATGCTTTTGTGGAGACCCAAAATCTTCAGTGTCATATAAATTGCACAGCTTCCTTTGGACTGTGATGAAGTTGCAAGTCATTTTGCACAAACACTTCTCAATGAATACAGTCGGACCGGTTTTATTCATCAATGTACCTTCTTGTGTGTCGTTTTAGTCACAATGTTGAAAATTGAATTCCGAAGTACAAAACATATAAGATAATAAGAGTGAATATAAGTAATAAAACTAAGTTTAAAAATAAAATAAATATGTGTAGATAATTAAAAAAAAGTTTTCCCTGGATATATCCATTCAAATAGAAAAGAAAAAGAAAAATGTAATTTTTTAAACATCCCACAGCTCACATAGCTCATTATAAACTGATTTAAAGACGACCTTATATTGTTTCTAAATAAGTAGAAATCCATTTCTAATCGGACAAATACACACGTGTTTTGAGTACGTGTGTATGCACACATGCTCTCTAACCCCTGTGTTACATATGTGTGTGTGATATCAGGTGTGTATTAATTCCATGTCTGCCTGTGATTATAAATAACCCGCTTTTTCCCACAGAGATGCCACCAGGCCCCGTCTAGACCCCGCCCCATTTCCCATGGGGCCTTAGTGGCCACCTCCCAGCAGACACACTCTTTTGTTCAATTACAGCTAATGCACTAGGTTCCTGTTTCCTCCTCTGCTCTGCTCCTCTAGTCTTGTTTTAAGTGGAATTTTACCCAAAAAGAAAATAAATATATGTTTAAAAAAATAATTTTAAAAACCTGAGGCTCTCATTTTTGTTCTTCTATTTTAATACATTGCACAGCTAAACATCTCCAGGGTTTATTTTTTCTATGTAGTTCTAAATAAACAATTTCTAGTTGTATTTTTTATACCTGCTCTTTTGGCAAACGCAAGCTAGAGCCGGCGTTTACTGTTAGCGTGCCGAGCATGTGGTGTGGATTACCTCATTTCTGATGTTCTCTGGAGTCACTCAGTCATGCACGGGTGTTTCATTTTGCACTCCTCTATAGTCAGCCAAAAAAGGGGGCGAACTTGTGAGAGCTGAAAATAAAAACCCTCTCGATACGTTATCCTCTAAAATCAGCGTTTATCTCCTCGTCATGCCTTTTTGCGGGTGAGTTCCCTCCAATCGCGATGCCTCCAAGTCCAATTTGGGAAAACAACAGTTATATTGGCATGTAAGCAGCGGATAATAATTTCATAGCTCAGGAACACTGAACCAGCTCTAATGCAGCCCAACTGTGTTGAATTTGCTGACTTTGTCTTTTTCCCCCTTTGCATCCAGTTCTAAAACAAACCTCGTGTCATGGATTAATGTGAACTTTTTTTTTTTTTTTTTTTTTTTGAGTTCCTCCTCACTCATTGCCCATAGTTGTACCTCAATTGAAACCATTTGTTCTTCCAGATTAGCACTGGTTCCTCTTCCATGTGGGTTTTTATCACTGGTTTTGTTGCGTAGCACATGAGCAGCACGCCTCCTCCTGATATTTGCTTCATTTGATTTGAGAGGGCAGCACATGCGGGTGATGGAGGTTGCTGAGTGTCTGTCTGTGTTTGTTTGTTAAAAGGCTGATGTGTGATAAGAGATTTAATTCCCTTTGTTTCTTCTGTAGTGAAAAAAATAATGTAAGACTCTGGTTTAATTCCAGTACCACCCTGCTAGGAATCCCACCTGCCCAGTATATATATATATATATATATATATATACACATATATACATACATACTCACTCCAAAACGTTGGGGTTGAAACAATAGTTTAAATTTATTAAAAAAAAAAAAACTCATAATAATCTTTCATTAATCTATACCTGCCTAAGACGGTGACGACCGTATATTGTGGTCACAGTCCAAGCTCAGGGGACTCTGTCACGTGTCCACTGTGGCTCTGCTTCCATGAAGGTAATTTAAGTATTTGCAGTACATGAGGTGAAAGGTTAGCCTCTCAAATCCTTTCTGGGCCAAACTGGAGTTTTATTCTTTACTGTATGTAGCAATACTTTGAATTATTTACCTCCTCCCTCCTCCCCCGTGTCTGGTCTGCTCCTCTGGGGTGACATCACTCCCTGGTGCTCTCTGCTGCGGCCTATCGTAGGTTGTAGTCTGTTTTGTATTTTCATCTGCTAGTGGTTTGGGCCAAATGGAGGCAGCCGTGGATTGCATGCCTCAGAAATCTGGGAAGTAGTACAACATGTTGGCTTCACTGTTCTTCTGGGTCTTCTGTCTTCAGCCCCCTCCTTCCTTCAGATTATTACAGGGTTTACCCCCCTGCGTGACAGAGCATGGAGCTGCAGAATTAAAAAGTCGCTGGGAGTGAGAGTTTGTGTTTTGGGGGAAATCTGTTTTTTTTTTTCTTTTAAAGGAAAAGATATTAGGGCAGAAAGAACATCACAACAAACTGACTGTTTCTACTTTTTTCTGTGTAACAGACGTCCTGGAACAGAGATCACGATGACACAGGGTCCACGCGCTCTGGAGGAACACCAGGACCATCCAGTGGTGGACACACGTCACACAGCGGAGACAACAGCAGCGAACAAGGTCAGAGTCCATTTTTTCATCTTCCTGTATCTGTGTATTTATGCATTGTAGGAGGTGTAGAACAATCAGCATCTGTACATCAAGGACATGAAATCTAGTCCTGATGGAGGACTTTGGAGAGCTGACAGTAGTCCGTGAAGATTCCCAGTCATCCAGCTCAGGGAATCCTCTTTGGCCCAATTGTAGTTTTCTAGAAAATGTTTTTGATCCAAGAGGTTTCCTCACTTTCAGAGAAGAAGAAAATACTTTTTGTCATTGTTGCCAGGTTGCCTCAGTTAGACAGAAGAACATGTTGCACAAACGGCAACATAATTATAGATACTTTTACAATATACAGAACCAGCAGTGAAAAAAGCCAACCTGCCAAAAGTCACCTCGAAAGAAATTCATTAACAAATGAATGACAAACAAACAAAATGATTAAAAAAATAATGCTAGTCTTTGGTATGAGAACAACCCACGTATTAAAGAAAAACACATTTCCAATGTAATTGGCCTCATCTTCTTGTGTTTGTTGTCTGAGGAGACAAACAATGGTTTGTGGGCTGCTCTGGTGGCGCTGAAAACAAACTGTAAGGGAAAAAAACCCAGAGCCAGTTCATTTATTATTGAAGACCATGTCAAGGAGAGCAGTTTTGCTGGGTTGCCAGTGCCAGGAGGCAGAGCCTGGGTGGGAGAAGGGAGAGCTGGAGCACCACCACCTCTACCCTCCACTCCAACCAGCAGCTGTTTATATGGACGAAATCATGTATGTCCCACAGAGTAAACACAAACGAGTAGGTGGAATATCTGGGTTAGAGATTGACTGTAAGATTCTAATAGTAGATTTACATGATGGAAGGTCTCTCCACTTTATTTATCCCATTTATAAGCGGCTGTTCTGCTACTATGCTGCTCTATATTCTATATTTACAGAAATACCATTCGATATGTGTACATGTAGATCTAAAGTAGATAGAACAGTGATTGGTGAATTTAGCTAGATCATTCTAAACATTTATTTGGACTTAAATCCCCTGAGATTTTTTGGTCCCCTCCTCTGTCTCACATATACCCTCTCCACGTCTCCCCCCAATGCTCAATATTTAGTAACACAATTTGACGTGATAATATACTGTAGAAGAAGAGAGTGTTAAAACACTACACTCAGAGCAAAACACACCACCATAAAAGATATGTGTGTGTGAGTGAGTGTGTGTCCTCTGATGACTAATGGTCTGGGGGCAGCCAGGCGGCATCTGATTGGTCACTCTAATGAGCAGACTCTGTGCCAGCTTTGGACTCTAGCTTCTGTAACCTTTGTCCTTTATTGACCAGGATGACAGTTCATTTTTCCACATACTCCCTATTATGGCTCTGGTTCCCCTCCCCCGTCTCTCCATCTCTCTTGTCGTCACCCTGTCCCTCTGTTCTTTTGAGGCTGAAATGTGGATAAGAGAGTGTCGGTGTGTGTTGGTGATTTTCACCATCCAGTCTCTGAGTCGGTGGATGTGGAGCTGGACTCGACTCTCGCTCAGGTGATTTGTGGTCACATGTGGTTTTCCTCTCAGTTATTGAAACCATCTCATCATTGACAGGTCAATGTTTTAATTCCAGGTGTTTGAATTGTATTTTTGATTGTTCTTCTCTCTGCTGCCTCTGAGTCTGATCCAGGTCACAGTGAACAGCTTCGTCAGTCTCTGTTTCACCTTCAGACTGATGTCACTCTCTGCAAGTGTATGTGTGTGAAATGATTATATCTATACTCGTGAGGACATTTTCCCCAAAGTAAAATGCACTTGGTTTTCAGTACATTTTTCTTCTGTTCTTCACGGAATGACAGCGTGTTCTTTAATCCAACAATAAGCTTGGAATCACAGTCCAGTGGAGAAGAATACATATTTTTAATAGTTATGGTGAAGATCAGGGCTATGGTGAACATCTGTGTCAGGTGCCTACAGAACACACAAACCAAAGTGTGTGTGAGTGTGTGACACTAAACACCAGAGGACATGTTGGACTGGTTTCAGGTTGTCATGTTAAGTGATATCAGAGCCACGTCATATTGGTCGGGGTAAATTGTGTGTCAGTCACTGTGTAATCCCAGGAAGCTGTTATTTATCCTCTCTTTCTCTCCCTCTCTCTGTGTCTCTGTCATTTCTTCTTCTTCTTCCTCTTTCATCTTTACATCCTCCTTCCCTCCCTCTACTTTTCCCTTGTCTCCCACCTACTCTCTCGTCACCTCTCTTTCATTTCCACTCAGCTTTCTGTCCTGTCTCTCTTTCTTCTCTCTCCTCCCTTAGTTTTATTTCTTTGCCTCCCACTCGCTCTCGAACACGACCCTTGTTTATCCTCCCTCTCTCACCCCTTCTTTGTTCACTCTGCTCCCCTGTCCCCGTCTGCCCTCTTTACATCTCTGTTTTTCCTCTTCATTTTTTTCATGTTGTCATTCTTTAGTCTCATCCTCTCCTCCTCCCTGATGTTTCCTTCTCCCTTCTGTTCTTCTATTCCCAACTCACTCGTTTCCATCTCTGCAGTTTCTCCGACCTGACTTTCTTCCATTTCTTCAGCCCTGCTCTTTCTTTTCTTTCTCTTTCTTTGTCTTTCCACCTTCTGCTCAGGTTTAAGTGTTTTTTTCACCTCACCTTCTTTTCTCCTTTACCTTTAACAGATTGCTTTCTCACTGACCTTTCCCTCTGTCTTTCTTCTACACTTTCCTCATTTTCTGCCTGAGACTTTGCCGCAGAGCAGTTAATGGCTCTCTCTCTTCATTCTCCCTTCCTTCCTTCTTCCACTTCTTCCTTTCCATCCATCGTTCCGCTCTCTCTCTCCTGCAGTCTGTTTTAGGTCACAATGGTTTTACTAAAGCAGGGCGCAACCTTAGAGAAGATCAGAGCCAATAGGATTGATAGTTACACAATTGATATGTTGGTGTCTGTAGATTGACAAGGATCTGATGTGATGATTTAGATTTTGGACCATATATTTTGCGTTACCCTAACCCTATTCTTATTTACTATTTACTTCCTCTTTTCCATATGCATTCATAATGTGTGATTCAAATATATGAACAGATGTTTTGCACTGCCTGATTTCCTGAATCTGTGCAATAAAAATATGTACACATATATATATATATTTTATTATTATTATTTTTGTATGTGGTGACAATGTTCACATGCTGAGCTCTTACTCGTGCTGTTTATGCCTCGACCACAATGGTATTTTTTAAGTGCCGGAGCATTCCATTGGCAGATAGAAAATAAAATGAAGGGGAGGATCACATCACATTTGCTTCACACATGTCATTAAAATCAGCCCTGGGTGTTCAACTCATCTCTCCCTGAAGAACAGACAAAGACGACGACGAAGAAGAAAGAAGAACGCCTCTTATTTCTTCTCCTCCCTGTCTCTGGGAGATCTTTGTAAACATCCACCAAGCTTGGAAGTGGAGAGCAGCCCTGTGCTTAATTAGTCCCACTCTATTAGCACAGCTGTTTGCTAGCTGTATTCCTACCAACAGGCCCCTTTGTTTAATGCCCAGAAACCCTCTGGAGGAAGGAGCCTCATTGTAGTCCTCGCTCGTCTGTGAAGCATCAGTGCTGGGAGGGCAGCGCAGAAGCTAACAGATGACTTACTGTGTGCTGCAGCGAGAAGTGCCTCCTCCCCACCCCCCGCCCCAGAGAGGAAAACAGAGTGATGCTCAGACACTGACCTGGTGAGCTGGTGCAGCTCAGCAGACAGCTCTTGCAATTTTTTCTAAAGCTGCTATTTCCCAAGCTTTTCTGTTCAAATACATCCTGCGAATCAGATGGCTTCACGTGGCCCCTTCAAAGTCACCAATTAACCAGTGTGATTGTCCAGCAGACTGGAAGGAACAGCACTGTGGAACTGTGGAACACACTACGTCCCTCTCCGCAGCCAAGAAACAATTTAAGCTTTAATAAAAAATTACTCTAAAAACAGGAATAGAAGCTTACAATCTAGAATACTTTTTATGCACATAAAAACTTACAGTGCTGTAATTCAGTGTTGTTAAATTTAACGGCAGGTCAGCCCTCAGCTGGTTCAAGTCGAGCAGAAATTAACTAAGTCCAGCTTTAACATCAGAGGTGTTGATTGGTTCTGAGCAAACGCGAAAAAAAGCTCGTAAAAATTTGCACATAAAGCGCAGCACTTCACCGACGAGCAAGTTTCTCCTGGGCAGGTTTTTTTAGAGCAGCCGCGAAGTAAATATCCTGCGTTGGGTAATTGTCTCAGTGAAGCCCGGCTCCCACTGTAATCTGTGTAAAATGTGAGAGACTGTGGGCAGATAAAAGGTTTGTGGTTCCCCTCATTAGTCTGCAGTCTGGATTACTGGAGGTGTGTGTGTGTTTGTGCATTTGTGTGTACATGGCTTGCAGACACAAACATGATTTTCTCTTAGATTTTCTCGCAGCCAGAACTAGGCAGAAAAAAAGAAAATGAAAGCGTTGAAAAATACTGAGAGGGAAAAACAGCTGTAGAGAATCTCAGGGTGAAGCCGTGTGTGTGTGTTAGTTTGTGTGTTTGTAACAAGTGTGTTGGGTTGAAGAGCAGACAGAAGAGTTTTCCCAGCCGAGAGCGTTGCATGCTGTTCAGAGATGTTTGAAAGTCTTTCGAGTCACATTAACGTTTCTAAGAATACGGTTACATCTCTATCATATCACCTCAGTGGTTCCTCATTGTTCTGGTGTGACCAGTATTTGGCCAAGGGGTCAGTTTTTAGTCCAGACAACATTTCATAATGTTTCATACAAAATTTGGAAGCTTTGAAACTTCCGTTTGGTGGGAAATCTATATGTTTTAGCAATTTTGGACAACATTTGTTTCCTATACATATCTTTAATCTTTAATTTTTTTTCATCAAATTCAATTTCAGTAAGAGGTTCAGAGAGACCCTGAGAAAGAAAATCCTCAGCGTTCCATCTCTGCCAGTAGCCGTGTTTATTCAACCCCAACAGGATTTACTACATCACAAACATTATTATCCCGGGTTACCTGGGAAAACAGGGCCGTTCAGCCTCTCACTGTCCAATCACGTTTCTGCCTCTGTCAGATACGCTGAGATCTTTATGACCTTTCCTCTATCGCATCAGCCGGTGTGGCAAATGATGACCACCGACGACTTTTATTACCTCATGGGCAATAAGTAAACCTTCGGTGGCCCGGGTTCGCTCCTTTCTCCAAAAGAGGAAATTGTATCAGGTTCCCACAGCCAGGGGCCAGTTTGCTTTTAGGATTAAGGCTGGTGTCACAGGGGGCGCTGGGGTCGTTTGGAAGAAAGAGACAGAAATATAAGTAAACAAAGTGGTTTCCTCTCCGCTCTCCTCATGACACACATGGTCATATCTTCTTCAGCAAACTCAGGTTTTACAGACTGAAGTAAATATTTCTGATGTGACAAGATAGCGATCATAAAAGATTTCGATAAGATGTCGCAGGTTACCTGGCTGTTTGACTTGTGGATTTATGTCCCTAGTGTTAACGATGGTGTTTACATATTTTTAAGATAGACCTCTTATTTGCTCATGTCCTGAACGTTCTCATGACTTGATTGTTGCTTCATCTCCACCAGAGTTCTGTGCAAACTCCTTTTAAATTACATGAAAGCAGCCGAATCCTACAGAAAAGCAACAGGAATGATCTAGAAAGTGATGCATGCGATAATCCGATCTTCCATTTTTGTAAAAGGCTTCTCATCTTAAAGCTGACTCATTCCTCATGTCATTCCTTTTTTTGTCACTGATTTTATACCCATTTAACTATTTTTATTTTCCCTTTAATATTTTTTCTGTAAACATCTGATGAAATGCTGCTTCCCCAAAACCCAACTTCAGTTGAAAGACTAAAAGACTAAGGAGAAAAAAACTAAAAAGTTCTACATTTGCTCAAGTGGGGGAGTTGAATTGGGATGGAAATGTATCTTTAGCTCTCATCTTATAATTGTGGCACTCTAATGATGTAGACACATTCTGTCTGTTTACAGGAAACGCTCTTCTTTAATTTGCGACTAGCTGAATGCCAAATGCCTATATCTAATTACTGGTGTTTACAAAAAGATACTATTTACACACACATTTTGCTTTGTAGATGTCTCCAGTGTGTCGTGGTGAGAAGATTATGAAGCGTTTAGTGTAAAATGCCGGCAAAAAGTTTTAATCTTATTGCAGAGTTCAATCCGCTTTAACCTAGTGAGAAATTATAAACTGAATTATTTCCTACACTTATTGGGGAAACCAGTTATGTCATGTTAAACACCAACTTCTGACATCATGTTTGACAAGTGTGGACCAAGGACTGCATTCATGTTTATTTCAGTTCCAAGCACCATAATTTGCACCATTCTTGTGTAATCATGACTCTAAAAGAAGATGCCACTTTTGTCAAATTACTGGATATCTGCTTTTGGAACTAAAAAACTCTGGGGCTTTGATTTGTAAACAGAAAACAAGTGGAAATGTGGTAAAGCACTTGTTCTCGGAGCGTACAGAAGAAAACCTTCACTTTTTGTTCTGTTTTTGTCTGCACTTGTGTGCAAAGTGGTGGAACGATGCCCAAATCGATGATATGGTCACTTTGCCCATTATCCGTGAATTATGGGCCTTTATGGCTCTGGGATTTGGGCTCCATCTCAAGCAACTTTAAAACCAACTTGTAGTCACTCTGGTCCTAGCATTTAGCTTAGATGTATATTCCGACAGTGCCCTGACTTGCGGTTTGGTGTTGATTTGTCCAATATAGGGACTTTGCCAGCTTAAAAATGATCACTTGCCCTTGTTGATTGGATCTCAATGTCTAAAATGTACAACTAGACGTTAACTCTGTCGTAATGGATTGGTTTGAACATATTGTCCCTTTATTTCAGACTAAAACAACCTATTATATCGTAATACTTTTACATTGGTTGGATCAGTAGTATCAAAGTTTTTATAGTGTAGAAATCTGACAAATTCTAATTTGATCTAAATTTTTTCCACTTCACAACTCTCTCACACACACACACACACACACACACACACACACACACGTAGCAGTGGTGAATCCCGTTGTTAGGGGAAGTGACAGTGAAATCAGAGTCACTCATCACTGATGTGTCACACTGCATTACATCTGTCTGATAAAACCTTCTCAGATTCTCTCTCACCTCAGTTCCTCCTGCTGCAGCTCATCCCTCCCTCTGCCTCCTCTGCCTCCTCTGCAGAGGAGCTCAGGGCCCAGGAGGCCTCTGATCAGATAGATGTTAACTTTTCAGACAAAAACCTGATAGCAGGATGGGGAATTCACATAATCGCCTCTGCCTCTGGTTGGCGGGCGGAGACTTTTTTTTCTTTTTCATCAACCTCTTCCTGCTGTTAATGTGGAAAAAACAGAAAATAATTTCCATGTGCCGGAATATTGATTTAATTTATTTGTGTATGGATGTAGATGAGAACAGTTTCAAATGAAAGAAGGACAGAAGTGAAGCAGTTTGCTATTAACACTTTGTTTAGCTCCATTTTGGTCTCTTGGCTCACACTAATGGGCAACATCATCCCGGGCCCCAAAATCACACACACATGCAGAGGGAACTCTATGGTTTATTTAAGCGCTGATAAAGAGATTAGCCTCCTCTTATGAAGTAATTCTAACCAAGGGGTTCCATGTTCAGGAAATCCTGGCCCGACTCACGTATGGATTTAGACTAAAACCTGGATCAGTACTTATACTATTCTAATATCCTGAATTACTGCTGTGCCAGATGTGATTTTTGAAGTTCAGTTGGGCTCAGACCAGTGTGTTTCTGGAGGCTGTTTGGTATTTAATTGTTGCATTAAAAAGACAGTTCATTTTAACAGAGGGATGGTTAATAATCATGAAAATATATCTTACAAGTAATTAAATATGAAATATAAAACCCAGGTTCAGTGATTGACACGACTGTCCCGACTTTCTCATTTAGACAAAGACACGAAAAGGAGAAACAAAGGAGTGAAAAATGAAGGTTGAAAAGACAGGTTATCTGTGCCAGCTGCACTGCCTGCTATATTTATGTTCTCTGACTTTATTATTAGCCCTATCACAGTGGTTGGAGTTCGGCTTAAGGTACAAACAGCCAAGTTCTAATTTTAGCCTCCAAAGAGGATAAGGATAAATAGCTTGCTGCCAGTTTGCCATATGGTCTCCTGCCGATTATATCGTGTCAGGAATATTTTCTCCCCACCCCCATCTTCACCCCAGTACACAGGCAATAACGTGATCCTCAGGGTTCTGCATCCAGGGTTATGATTTTACAGGTAAAGAACGATAATGAAGTTGGATATAATCTGATTCAGACTTAAATGTTGATTTCAACCTTTTTAAGAATAAGACATTTAAGACATTGAAGGTCCTACAGCTAATATTTTAAAAGTTTATCTTTCAAGCTTAGTCCACAAGAAGCATCCACTAAATCCCAGGTTTAGTCATTGGCTTGGATTTCACCATTTGTGGAGACAAACATTCGTCTCACTTTTTTCTGTAGTCCAGATTGGTCTCCAGTCTATTGTTTTTTTTCTAGTGCACACTAACCTAAATCACCTGCAGTTCTATGTCTGTTCCTGAAATTCAATTTTTTAGCGTTGTTTATCATCATGTGTCAACAGAGAACTGTAGTCATTCTCCAACTGTAATTTGCCCACAGGAAATAGTCATCACGCCAGCGCCGGTCTTCTGTAGCTCTTGTGTTTTTTGTGATCTACCCTTGTCTCCGACTGCACGGCAACATTTGTTCTCTTCTCTAATCTCCTACAACTTGGGGTTTTTTTGTGGCATTTTTAATATGCCAGCCCTGTTGAGGAATAAGAATGAGCCTCGCAGTGTCTCGCAGTCCACACACATGCATATGTTGACATGTAAATGCATCACACACTCACACGCCAAGATGCCCTTATTTAACTCTCCCTCTCTTTCCTTCTCTGTGGCTCTCAAATTGAAATAATTCAATTTATGGACACAGTTGCAGACCTCCCCGGCTAAGACCATTATGCATGAAGCCCTCCCTTTTCTAACAAAGGGAGAAGAGAATTTACCAGCCGGCTCTCCTAACGACAGCCACACAAAGCCAATTTCATGCCAGCAAAACACCACTGCCACCAGCAGCAGCATTTCTGGTCAGAAACCTGGGAAGATTATTTTCTTTGAATCAGTTGAGTTTTCTCAGTATCCCACACTTTCTAACTTCCAACCCTTGTTTGTATGTTGATTACTCATTTGGCCTGAAGTAATCGTTCTTTAATTTTTGTTGATCAATGATCAACTAATTATTTACCAATAAAATTTACAAATACATTTCATTAAGGCACAGAAACCAACAGTTCTGAAATGTACAGTTAAACAAATGTTGGTAAAAATATAATGCTTATGAAACTGAAGTTCAGTTTGCACAGAATAATAGTAATAAAGATAAAGTTAAGTTAAAAAGGAAAATAATGAATGTTAAAGGGAAAATTTCAGGAATCACTGAAACCTGTCAACAGCCCTGGGGCCACAACTTTAAAAACACCAGCTTCAAACTGAAGTAGAAACCTTTTATTTTTTAAAATGTAAATTGAATGAATTAACATGTGAAGCGCTGATGAGGAGCTGCTGTTGTGTGAGCTGAGGTAACCTGGGCTGCAGGAGGTCGGAGGTAGAGTATGTAAACTGGGTTGAAGCCTGACCCAGGTTTGACCCAGACCAAACACACACCCCCCGAGGCCTCCTCCCTTTGGTCCTTTGGACATGGATACCTGCTATTGGGATTTGACTCAGAGATAAAGACCTCAACCCAGCTTTTTAAAGAGTTAAAGGGGGAGAGAGAGAGAGAGAGAGACACAGGTAACGAATACCTGCAGGTAAATACAAAAGCAGTGAGGGCGTTTACTTTGTGTGTTTGCAGAGAAACACAAAGCACGCCACTCGCAGTGCACACACTTGCCAGAGCACACATTTGGATGACACCCGATCGTTCCCCCTGCTCCGAACTAGTGAAACTCAAAGAGATGAGCAGGGACCGAGGGGGAGATTTTCACAAGTGATAACCTTTAGACTGAAGGCCTCGGCGGCAGGACTAAACACACACACACACACACACACACACACACAGAATAATGCACACATCCCTCGTGGGCCGCCCCGGGTCTTTGTTCCATTGAGATTCTCTTAAGCAGCAGAAACAGAGGTCATACTCTTACAGGAAGTCACCCTCAGAAAAGGGCTGCCTGTTTCAGGAAGTGACTCAGTCGGACTCTGTGGTGAAAGCAACCGTGTCCACAGGGGGCATATCACTTGCTGCCACATGGGCCCACGCTCCACAGGAAGTAGGGCCACTGTAAACCCACTGACTTCCTCTTCCCGGTGCCTCTGTCCATGCAGCCTTATCAGGCCTGCGTATGGGGAGGCTGATAGGACTACAAACCCCCTCCTGGCACCACATCCTGTGCCTATCAAAGAGCCAGTGACAGGAGGTGGAAGTGACGATGTGGATTTCTTTGGAGGGAGAGCAGTAATTGTAATGTTGATCGTTTGAAGCTCAGAAGATCACTGGGGGCAAAGGTTGTCCAGAACTTCTACTGTTAAAAACTGAGAGATAGATAGAACTTTATTAACCCATTTGTGAGTGTCCTTGATCATGATGGTGTCATGACATAGTATGATGGGAACATGTTAATTATCATGTATCTGTTTCCTTTTTGGTTTGTACCAAACTCTGCAGTCATACTGGGATTATCCTTTATATGTGTCTTTTGTCCCCATAGTTTATTGTCTAATTCTTTGTCAGAAAAGTAAGATTTTCATTTTTACTGTGCATTTGACATTAAAGGCTTTGAGATTGTTTGAGTTGAAATGTGTAGATGGCCTATTGGGTTTGCTAGCTGCCATTAATATATAAAAATGAATACAAGACTTGTGTAGTCGAGTAGGTTGTTGCAGAGACAACAACTCGCCTCCTGTTTTCCCTAAGTTCTCTTCCGTTACTCCAGCATCTCCCACTCCCTAATACTAAAACCTTTCTGTTATTGAAAGAACTCTCACTGGAAGTCTGTGCCCTATTATTAGCTGGTGCCACCACAGGTTCAACATGCCTGCATTATCTTAGTCCATTCTGCAGTTCGGCTGCAGCTGATAGGTGAGTCCGACCAGGAAAATTCACAGCAACGCTGCCTGTTTATCACAGGCCGTGTCAGTCAGACAGTCACCCTGTGGAAAATGGCAAGACAGCGTCGAGACAAACATGTTGTTTCTGAAATCCAAGACGTGAAAGTGGCGTTTGGTTAATGCTCCAAACACAGGAAGATTACAGGCCGCGCGGTGACTTGTTGCTAGTGAAATGATACATTTCCATGTCACACCATTAAACTGCTGCTTTTTCAGAGGGTGGCAGGAGTAAAACAAGTTGATGCTGCATGGTGATGGAGCCCACTGTAATTTCACTAAATGTGGCTCATTGTGAGAGATGTGCACGTCCCATGACAGGGTGTCTTTCCAGTGAATTGATGTTTTCTAAAAATGATACCTACTGTGTTCAGCGAAGAGGTTTGTGTTGGTGCAAAGACAGATGTGTTTACTGATGGTTGGACTAGACTGAAAAGGATTATGTTGATTTATAAAGGCCTTTCATGGTAAAAAATAAATAAATAATCAGTTTTCTCATGTTGGAAACATGTATTTTCTTTATTCAAGGATACTCCACAACAAAGATAAGGCAGGATGTTTTCTTCCCTTTGTGGACCTGAAGGTTCCATGTCTTTGTCCCACTCCTGCATTCAAGGACTTTTGAACGCCCTTCAGCGCGTCAGCTGACTTTTGGAAAGGACCTGCCGTGCCATTGTGTTGTTAAGTGCTTCAAGCATTTGTTAAAGTCCTTGTCCATTTCTCACCATCCCCCCATTCTCCACCTTTTCTTCCATCATCTATTTGACTCTCACTCCATGTGAATTTGTTGTGAGCTTCTGAGGTTGTCAAAGAGCCACTGGAGAAGGACAGGGAGCAGAGAGCAGTGGGCGAACAAAATGGCAAAACACAAAGCTTCTGCTACGTGGCCCGTCTAAAATTCTTAGCTGTTGTTGAGACCTTACAACTTCCAGATGAAGAGCTAAATTGAGTATTGGCAAAAACATCTATTCTTTATCCTTTAAAATAACATACGTCAAACATATGAGAGGTGTTTTTTATGTTAAAACCTCAGGTGAAAACCCACTGATATTGAGGCCAAAAAAAAAAGAAATCAATAGTTTTACTGCACACCAGAGCTGAACACAACTGAATTCCAACGGCCTTTCTACACTTTATTCAGCACGTACTCTGTGTCTTTTCTCCGTGGACGTGTGTGGAAGTGGGAAATAAAAGGTGGCTGCTGCACGAGTGTGTGTAGAAGTGTTTTTGTGTGTTATGTTTTTGTGTGCATGGAGGCGAACTGCGGTTTAATGTCGTGTCGGAGTCCTGCGCTCCAGGCACTCTCCAGCGTGTCAGGCAGCCTGTGGAGATGACCCTTTACGGGGAAAATGGCACAGAGAGAGCAGTCACATTTACACTGACATTTTTGCCATCACCTATGGCTATGTCAACAGGCCTCACACCAACTCAGCCCTTCACAGCACACAGTGGATGTGCTTCAGCCATAGCAGATTCACACAGATACTCAAATACAGTGAGGAAGAAACAGAAAAGATCAAAACCTCAAGATTGACCCACAAAATGTTCATAGAAACTGTTAGGAATATGTTGCTGTTTTTTGTTTTTTTTTTACATTTTTATTGACTGCCGTTACGACAGTAGTATATTGTAGTATATATATCAAAATACTGTTACAAGTGCAATGCAACATGAAATGCTTCATGGTACATCTGTACATTGAAAAATCCATGAGATTTCATCTGTATTTGTGAAATCCACCTTCCATTATAACTGTAACAACATCCTAAAAAATGCAAAAAAAAAAAGTTTGTTTTTGAATTGATCATAACATTCAGTACCATTTGATTTTGGTCGAATGTACTTGTAAAATATGTCTAAATAAATATACATTTACAACGATTATCAGTGGCATTTGATTCTGATTTGAAGTGTCATGAAGAATCTAAATCTGGGGAGCATTCACAGCTGATGAATAAGATAATAAAAAAGGGAGGAACTGTGAATAAAAAGGCTGAAGAGCAGAAATTAACGGCCTGTCAGGTGAATGTTCAGCTCAGTGTAAAGGTGCTCTGTGTTTTATTGGAGTAATTACTGTAAATAAAACACCATGTGTATCAACAAACGTTGCTAACTTTGAACCATGACAGTTTTGTGAATCGGTGCTGACTGATGGATGCAGTAATAACAGTTATAGTCTGACTCATATCCAACGGACCTCTGTAATTAAAGCTCTCCGTTTTGTCATGAGAATTGCAGCTGAGTTTCATTGGTGGGGAAGTGATGAGAGGGAAAGCAGGAAGAGGGAGAGAGATATGTTTAACCAACGTCAGCAGCAACTGGAGAAGGAAACAAATGTCTTAATGAACCTTAAGACCTTGTTCATCCAGTGCCTTTGAGCCATCAATAAATCACTGAAGGTTAACTAGTGGTGTTTGGTTAGTTGTTATCTCAATTGATCCAGTAGAAGATCTCATTAAGCAGCAGCAGCATTTAAATGTCATTAGAGGAAAACATGGAACAAAGTAGCATCTAATATGTAAACCCAAAATATTTACTTCAGGGTCAACTGGACATAGTTGGTTTCTTGTAGACGTTTCATCTCTCATCAGTTTTGAACTGGAGAAGCTGAAGATTTTCTGTTTTATTTCTGTTTAATCCAGCTGTTTGTCAACTAACACCAGGTTATATTCTACTATGTTGTTGCACGGTTGTCTCGGCTTCTTTAAGTGTATCATCAAAAATTCTTTTCTTAAGTGCAAAGAGCAACAGCATCATCCAATGACAGTGTTCTGTATTAATATAAGGATGTTTGGAACTGAAACTCTGAGTGACTCCACCCTGGTCTTGTTTTCAGAGGAACTGCCCCTACTTGGGAATTCTGTTGCGTGGAATTCCTGCATGTTCAGAATATTTGGAATTGGGAGGGGCTTCTCCAGGGCCATGTGAAGGGAACCCCCGCCCCTCAACACCCACCCTCCTCAGGTCTAGCGCTTATGAATGGCCTGAATACAACAAACACCACTTTCCTCCCCCCTCCCTGCCCCATTTACCCCCCTGCCCCTGTGAGCCCTTCTTTTACCCCTCTGAGGATTTCTGGGAATGTGATGCGTGTGAGATGTGTATAAGAGACAGTCTGTGCCCTGTGTGAGCGTGTGTGTGTGTGTGTGTGTGTGTGTGTGTGTGTGTGTGTGTGTGTGAAAAAACCCAGTGAGACGGAGAAGCACTTTGGTGAGTGTTCCAGTGCACATGTGTGACCGTGTGCTAAGTGTATCGTCAGTGTGTGTGTGTGTTTTACTTATGGAATATCTCGCCTGCCACCATGTGCGGTGTGTGTGTGTGTGAGAGTCAGTGTGTGAGAGAGTGAGTGAGTGTGTAACCTGTGGAACGGGATAGCAGGCCCCTGAGGCCTGAGTCTTGCCTGGGCAGCCAACCCAGGGTCATGCAAGCATTCTTGGTTGTGAAACTTTAGGAGTGGCCCATGAGGGATCAGCTCTGGGTTACACAGTGTGGGGCGCAGTCTCCCTCCCCCACTTCCCCCACCTCCCCTTGCTCTTTTGCTAATTTTCTAAATTCACGCAGCACAACAAAATCCATCATTTACTACCGTATTATCCTGACCATAATTCACACTTAACAACGTGTAATTTTCTCACAAATTGAAAGTGTTCCGTATAAAGGCAGTGCACCTTAGGTGTGGATTCTGGTTGTGTTTACTGACCTCAAACTGCTCTCACAAATCTTTGGGCTGGAATCATCAGTGAACATCTCAGTCACATCAACCAGACTGTGATGAGATCTGATGATGGTTGACACCAAAATCTCCCAACTGTTAAACAGAAACACTGAAAATGAAGAATTTAATGGATTTGTGGAAAAACAGGAAACTGAAAATAATAATTTATTGTGCCTTATGGTCCAAAATACAGACATTGACTTCTTCTGCGTTCACCTCAACGAAATATTGCCAGGATAACGAAAAGATTTCTGAATGGTAAACTCATTCCAAAAATAAATGTTTCCGAAATTTCTGAAACATCTCACCCAGAAGCTCCTCCATTTAAACAGTGGGAGCTCCAAAAATGGTATTGTTCCTCGATGGTGGCAGGTTTGGAGGAGCTGCTCAAGGCTCTGTGCTGTTTTGTGTTTTTCTATGTCGTTGTAGTTTCTTTCCTGCAGACAAGAACTGATCAACATGAACGTTGCAGTTTTTCCGGCAAAAGCGGAAATAAATGATTAATTCATGTTTCTCATGGCAATGCCAATAATAAGACTTTATCACCTTTATCTCTAATTTTAACTTTAATCTGAAAAAATCTGTTCTGTAGTGAACTGATTGTAATATAAAGCCTAATAAAGACCATAAATAATTTCAGCCACTGTGACAAACCTCATATTCCTGATCTACGGTCCTTTACTCAGCAGTTAAGAAAAATATTAGAAATCTAAGGCTCATATTTCTCTTGCTGGAAGCCACTCATGCTGCCAAGATCGTGGCGTTCGCAGTCGACAGCCTGATGAATCTGCTGCCATTAATTTGCCAGGCAGCAGAAAAACAGCTGACACCTTCAAAAAGACACACTTGGCCCTCGCAGATATCAGCCCAGGTCACAGCAGCCAGGTCCCTGGGATTATGGTTCATAATCAGATCATAACAGATTAGCCCAGATACTGCTTGATAATGTCAGGCTTTGCCTTGAGACAGAAAGATGTGTAGGAGTGATAAAGACATAAAGACAGAGGAGACGAACAGAGACAGAAGAAGCTTCATTAGTGCTCACTTGTTGAAGATCTGCTGACAGTGGCTGCAGCAATGATCAATCCATCAATGTAAGGTTAATTTGGAAATCACCCGTGGCCAATTTCTGTTGGTTTTCCAAAGGAAATTTCCCGGCCTACTGTGAAGAAAAGGTGAAAAAGGAAAAGCATTGAGCAAATGTCAAGCATTGAACTCCACTCTAGCTGTGAGTGAGAGGCAGCTGAAGTGGATGGAGAAGGAAGGAGATGAAGTGAAGATGAGGTTTGAAGTAAACAGCAGTGAAGCTGAATGAGCACAGAACCATGGACGTGTTTAACTAATGTTAACGCCCTTTCTGAAAATGCACGGAGAATCTTAACCCAGTTTTTTTTTTTTTTTTACGTCATTATCTGTGTGTATGTCTTAGTGTGTGTATTTGTGAATACAGGCGTGTGAGGGGACTGATAAAATATTCCTTCCCTTGGTTGGCCCCGGGGCATCTCAACTGCCCCTGGCTCCTTCCAGTCAGTGGCCTGCTCTCTAATTGACACACACACACACACACACACACACACACACACACACACACACACACACAGTCTTGAAGAAAGACACACACATACATACAGACGGATGCGCAGCCATGCATGCATGCATCCTCCATGCACGACATGCCCCCCCCCTCCCTCTCCTGCATTGATTCCTACCCACCTCCCTTGCATCCCGGACCTCCCCCTCCTTCTAACTAGTTGCGGAGGCATCATCATGGCCGTGGAGTGCGGACCAGACCCAGAGTTGTGCCTGTGGCTTTTCCTCTTAGGGAGACTGGAGCTAGCAACCCTCAGCCGCTGTGCGCTGTGTGTTTGCTGCCCTGGGTCATCAGCAGTCTGCTGATGCTCTTAATGAGCCTGCTAGTTTGTATGGAGAGTGGCTGAGTGATTCATTAACCGACTAGCTGCTTATTTTTCTGAATCTGTGTCTTAGCGGTTAATTTAGCAGCTGACTTACCGCCAGATTGCGAGGTTTACTTTGGAAATAATTTGTCATTACAGTCAGATGAACAGCAGACAATACAATGTATTCAGGATGTTTAATAGATTCTGCAAAAGAACTTCAGGACTGGAAAGGTCCGTAGATTGACTTGCACAGAAGCTTCATCTCAGTCGGAGCAGAAGAAAATATCAATATAGAGAAATATCACAATATCCTATGTTGGTAACCTGATGTTCAGATAGAAAACAGCAGGGTCTTTATTCTGATGACACTCAAGCTACAGTTACAAAGTGGATAGGCCATCATGGCAGTATTTCACTAAATATGTAATTGTTGGCCTTGTATCATGATACATATTCTCACCAATGCACAGCACATACATCTGGGAACAGTCTGGTCCATAATCTGTGTTTGAGGACAGAAAAAGCCTTAAATTATTTTTAACGTCTTCTAACCCTCACCCTCATTCTCCTTCCCCTTGCTGTTTTAACCCCCCCGCCCTCCCTCTCTCACATAAGCTGAGGCAACACTGTTGACATTTCCCCAACATGTCTGCCAGACACAACTTCATCACCTTTCCTGTCTCACTCCCACCGTCTGCTAAACTCTCTCCTTCCCCGATCTCGGCGCGGTTAAAGAAAAGCAGAAATCAGGCCCAGACCTTGCAGAGGTGATTGGTATCAAATTGCAGTGAAAATGGAAATGCCAATAAAATTGACAGCGCGTTCCCAGCCCTTCTCCTTCCTTTTCCTCCTCTTGGTAGGAGAAGTGTGTACACTGTGGCTCAGACGGACGCATGGACGCAGATGTTTGAGGGGAAGGAGAAAACAAACAGGTTTCACTTTGAAAAGTCAGAGTCATTTACAGTACAATCACTTCATCTTTAATGTTTGATCAGCAGTATTTGTTGTAAGACATGAGTTGAAGCAGGTATGATGAGGGCATCATCTCACTGGGTCCCAGGACTGAGGTCCTGTGGGCTGCTTTGTAGTTACTGGCCTCATGGGGTCTGTATACACTGTAAACATCATCACTGCTGCTGCCGCCGTATCATTTAATGCACAATATCAATAGATAGAAAGCAAACGAGCTTCTTTCAAATACAGTCGTGGTAATTGAAGAGCGTGGTGTTGTTTTTATGGACAAGGGAAATGTAAAAGGAAATGAGGCGTTCCATTACAGACAGACAGACAACAATCGGACCACATCAAGTTCTGGTCGGCTGTTGTTTCCCGCTGAGAGTTTTTATTAGTCCTGAGGAAGATTCTACTGATGATTTGAGTCTTTGTGGGTCGGAGAATGTCACTTCCAACTTTTCTACCTCTTCCTCACGGTTCGCGTTGCTCACAGTTTGGCAGGCGTGAAATCTCACCCCAACTCTGGTGAGGACGTAACAGCCAAGTCTTGTTGGTTTGTTAGCCTTGAGACCTTGACCTTTGTTACAGTTTACAATAGTCAGACATCAAGGCTGAAAGACGTCCAACTTTATATTCTTAGATTTTGAGGTTGGATCTCAATCTTCCTACAGCAGGCAGCGGTGCAGACTTGGTTGCGACCTACTGAGGTATCATTAGCCAAAGGCCACTTAAAACCTGTCAAGGATACGATGGGTCTGCAGCCTGGACCTGGACACGTCTCTGGACATGGGGACTGTTTGATCGGAGCTGGATCAAACGAGGAGCCCATGATGAAACAGTAGCAAAGCAAATGTAATTTCTTCTGAAACCCACACTTTTATCACTTCTTACACTATGCCCAAAATTTCTCACCTCTTACTAAGTCCACCCACTGGCGGAGTTGATACTCTGCGGCCGCTCGCCTCTGTTTTCCCAGCCTGCACTGGGACAAGCCCCTGGGTTTGTTATTGTAGGCTTTGCTGAACATGAGCCGGTCTTTACAATGGATTGAAAGCATTTGCTTCCAATGAAAATCTGGTCTAAGATTACAGGTCCGGGACTCGCCTCACCCCACTTTCCAACAGACGAGGACGGGAGCGAGAGGGACAGGGAGGGATGAAGAAGTGGGAGTATTTCAGCTCTGAAACCGTAGGCTGAAAAATGCTCACATGTTAAGCTCAGGCTGCATTTGTCCCAGGCTAATGATGTAACTCAAGCTTGCAGTGTGAGTGTGTTTTCAGACAGAGAGCTGGGGTCTAAAAGCTGTGGCAGAAATGAAATCATGTGTATGTATGTGTGTGTGAGTATCTTGGTGTACCTATGATTGTGGGGACATTCTGTGTCTCCCAAATGTGTTAAAGAGCATTTTGTAGTTTATGAGTTAATTTGGAAATGTAAATAAGATTAGAGTCAGATTAGACTTGGAGTGAGGATTAAGATCAGACTGGAATCTAACAAATGTGTCATGTGTTTGGGTGTGTTTCTGCAAAAGCTCCTCAAAACTGTAAGAACCAAATTAAAGTGACGTTTCCACCCTATGGTGGAGACAGGTTTGGTTTATGTATTGGTGGATATGTGATATATCTAGTTAATATTGTATTCAGGGTTCCAGTCATTTTCACTTTCATTACTATATGATTTTTTTTTCAATCAAAGAGAAGAAAACACCTTTGGTGAGAAGTGAAACACTTATCAGCGTGAACCTGCTGCTCGTCAGATCTTTTCACTCCACTGTTGCCCAAATCCAACTTTTGACCTTTTGGCAGTGTTACTGTAGCCCAACACCAGAGTAGCCAGGTTTCCATGCATATGTGCATATATTATTAATGTGCAGTGGCTGAATCACAGCGTCTCTGAAAAGCAGGCTCCTGTTTGTTGCCCCTCCCCCACCTCCTCTCCAGCATCACCTTCACTTCCACACCAGGTTCATTAAAGGGGGAAAAAAAAAGCCTTCAATATGTGTGTGCATATGCATCTCCTTCTGCCACAACAGTGACTGTGTGATGAGAGAGTCAGAGCTACAGCCAGGAATGTTGTTTCATATGGATGGTGGAGAGCCTTCCTCACCCTACCCTCACCCTCTCCCTCTCCCTCTCCCTCTCTCTCTCTCCTAATGGTGTCTATAATTCAGGTGCCCTCCAGGCATGCTTTCAGGAATTCTTTTGCCTGAGGTAATGGGGAGCAAAGGCCTGGTTTTCGGCCCATGATTATTCCATTGATGTGGAAGGCTGGAAAAAAGTAATCTCCAACCGGATTAGAACCAACATCCACATTAATTATCGATGAATCGAGGGGGCTTTGGTTTTTTTAGCTGGGTGCTGGGTGTCGCCCGCTCTGAGTTGGTGCTCAGAGAAATGGTGTTTGTCTTCACTTATAGTTTGTTACAGCACAGCAAAATAGGGCTGGAGGCTTCAGAAGAGCTCGGTGTGTGTAATCAATAAATAACCTACTCCAATTCAACGCACCTCTTCAGCATTTTCCCTCTTTTTTACTCACTTTCAAATAAGAGCAGCAGGAGTGGCTGTTGTTCATTCAATGTCATGTTTCTTTAATGGACTCAGTAAGTGAAGCAAGCAGTTTTGAATAATAAGAATTCTCCTCTCTGAAAAGAGACAACAGTTTGGGAAGAACGAAAAAAATCCCATTTGGTGACGCACACAGACCTGTGTTTCTTAAGTCCCAGTCAGGACCTTTGGTTGGTTCTGAGTTTAACGTAGTGGTCCTAAAAAACATGGTTCTTGGGGACTAGTATGTGTTTTTAACTAAGCAGGTAAATTGAATCGAATAGAATGAAGGGTTTTGTGACAAAAAGTTTCTGATTTCTACAAAACCAAGTCTTTGGTTGATGCTCAGTTTGAACCATATCCTCATTAGCCCTGACCCTCCATTCCAGTCGGACCTAATCAATCTCTGTAATCCCCACTTCTTTGTCTTTAAGACTGAGTTTTGTGCAGTTTGTTGGTTGACCTGCACTAAACATCTTTTCCCTCTGGGTGCTCAGAAGCTTGAAGCCGCCCCATTTCCCCCCCTTTTAGGTGAGGTTAACTGGCCTTAATAGAGTCTTATCAAAGCCCTACAGGTTGCTGTAAGCAGCCGTGATGCCATTGTTATGAAAAGCAGCCCAGCTTTGTTAGCTCTGTTTGTGCCTGTGACTTTTCTTTTTTTTTCCACCTATTTTCCTTTTATTTTCTGTCCCACCCCCTGCTTCCCTTTTGTAGTGCCATGTTACTCTTTCCACCTCAGGTAAAATAGCGGAATGCGCTAGGGTGACGCTTCAATAACTATTTTCCCCCCAGGATAATAAAGACTAAATCTCTCTGTCATTTTCAATTCTGCGCGGGTTTGGATGGCAGAGTGGGGAAATGCGACCTTACAAGTCCTTTGTGCTTCCCCTTCCCATTCTCACAGAATACGCTCCATTCGTTTTCAAGTGTAGAAAAATGAAAGGCAGAGTTATTTATAAATGTATTAAAAATGAATGCTTTTATGAGCCGCTGTTTTCCAGCTATTGTTGTGTCTCCTCACCCCCAGAATCCTCTCCAAAATCGTATTTATTTGCTTTGAATCCAGAGGCACAGCGAATGCAGGCGGTAAACAAACCATGTGTCTAATCTCTGCCGCCTGTTTTTTTCCTCTGTCATGTGACAGGTGACGGTCTGGACAACAGCGTGGCCTCACCGAGTACAGGGGACGACGATGACCCAGAAAAGGAAAAGAAACACAACAAGAAGAGGGGGATCTTCCCCAAAGTGGCCACCAACATCATGAGAGCATGGCTCTTCCAGCACCTCACGGTGAGTTGATGGACCCAGCTGTCCTTCAGCCAACATTCTTGTCTTCACTTCGTCCTCTAATCTTGCACCAAACCTTTGCTCACTTTGATATTTGAGGTCTGTTAAACCAATTTATTGGCGTAGACAGACAAATCTGGAGCGGTCAACATTTTGGTGGTTGGAAATCTCAATAAGAGAACGGAGAAAAAGACTGTTGACTTGCACAGTCATGGGTAGACAGTACAACATGAAAAACAAATCTGAATTTCTGTGAATTTTAAATAATTTAGACCCGTTTTAGGTTGAAACACGAATCATGGCTTATATATACTGTATATATTTTTATAATTTAATGTATTGAAAGATTGTACAATCTTTGGCCCCCGCCCCGTCCCTTTCATCCACCCTCTCTACATTATTTCTCCGTTAGTACAGTGAACACTTCAAAGACACAGGCCTGGTTTTTAATCTGCCATGATCTCAGCAGCCAGAGCTCGCTCGCCCCTCATCTGCTGAAACTCAATAAGGTTGAAGCCAATGAGAGACGCCCCTGGCCATAACTGCCGCTGATACATAGATGAACCTTATTAGGAACAAATCTGTCATTATTTAACAGATGCCTGGGATGCTGCAAAGGCCTGTGGTTTGGCTTTTTTTTCTTCGGTTTTCAGCCGAGAACCATTGGCGTTCACACCAGCTGACGGCTCTGAGGGGAAAAGAAGTGTGGGAAAAAATACAAGTCAACACTGGGAGATGTAAATGTGACTGAGGACAGTGGGTTAAACCCCTAGTCCTCTGTACCTTATTCTTCCATCGTGGTAAAAAGTCATGATCTTGACACCAGTCAAAGGTCTTTTTACGATATTCCCTGTCCAATATTTCTGCTGTTGGTTCATTTTCTTCTCCTCCACTCATTCCAACTGTAGATCCCTCTGTTCCAGTGTTAAAGACCTGATGTTCAGATGGAACACAGTCTGACATCGTTGATAAAAACAATCCTAATGTAAAGTTCAAGGTCCTAAATATGAGAAACTGAGAGTGAGGATCCAGAGCAGAGTCTGTAGAGGAGTGTGTTCGACACAGATTGTGCCTGTGTCAGGGCTTTGTGGAGAAGATGATCCGGTTTGGCGGAGTGGGTGTTGGTTTGAATTGCACAAGTCAACAGGGAGGATGCTGCGGAGAGTAAATTAGTTCTTGGATTATTATGAATATTGCCTGAGTTCCACATTATTTATTTATTTAGAGCCTTTGGATCTGTTGTGTCCTCGTCGAAAATACAAACAGACTATTATAGGAACCTTGGATTCTGAATTATTCACACCAAAACTTAGCATGCATAATCCAGTTTATTTTTTTAATAATTAGACCTCACAAAAATAGGAGAGGTACAGAAGGCCTTTTTGTTAATGAATCCACTTTTCTGAGCAGGATGTCAGGAGGAGGTGATGGTTTTTTGCTTCGTAGACGTCTTAGAATCCAACGTTGTACCACACATACTCATCACTGAGGGTGAAATGAAATCCAGACAAACGTTGTTGTTGTTTTTGTGGGATATCTGTTCTTCATTTTTGGGAAACACTGGCTTCTCCGCCGTTGCCTGAAGAAGTCTGGTATTTTCTTTTTTTTTATTTTACACATATTGTCTTACCCTGGCAGCACGTCTCTCCTGGTGTCCTCTGAGCCTCGTTACAGCATCAACTTCAGTCTTTGGAAGTTGAATATATTAGTACATATACCATATTTAATGACGTCCATCAATGGAATTCAATATATAGAATTACTACATTAAAGAAAGTGAAAGCAGCCAGAAGTGGAGGTTGTTGTAGATCAGTCAGTGTGAAATAATCCTCTTTATGAAGTGGGAAGAGAATCAGCAGGAAGGATTAACTGTATTAATAACCTTTGGTTTTCTCTGTGTAGGGTGGAAGTGTCAACTTAGACCAGAGCTGGAAAGAATTAGAATATATTTGTGTGTTTCTATGCATTGTATGATGGACAGACAGACAGACAGACAGACAGACAGACAGACAGACAGAGCGTTTGACTTGAGTTTGTGGCCATGATGGCACTGTCTTCTCTCCAGCACGCCCTGTGAGCTCATCAGTTCTCGAGAGGGAGACGGAGAGAGAGAGGGAGACGGAGAGAGGGGGAGAGAGAGAGAGATTGTGGGAAAAAGTTTGTCGCAAGAATTTGGCGGCTCTGACTTGGAGCAGCTACAGAACGTTAGTGTTTACCACTCGTCACAAATGGCCACACAGAGCAGTTTGCTGCCAACTTGACATGCAGCTGTAAACTTGGTGGGGAACCAAAATAAAGAGGGGGGGGTGACACTGTTTGTTGTGCTTGGCGTTTGTGTTTGTCCCCCCACCCGACCCCCACACCTCCATCCTTATGTTGTGAGAAATGAAGAGAAACCCTCAGATCAGAACATCTATTTCATTGGTGTAACAAGAACCATACTGACAGTGTTTCATCAACACTGTGGGAGAAAAAATTCATAAATTAGACTAGATTCAGTTTTCTTCTTCAGGTCCACAGGAAAAAAAAAATTCTACATTTATATCATCATTATTTAATATTTGTGGACAATTTGACACTCTTTTTTCACATCCCTTTACATTATCATTATCCTTCTGCTGTGTCCTTGTAACAGCAGTGTTTTCCCGATGGATAGCGTTGTATTATATTCTTATCTATTTATGACTTTTATTTCTCTGCTCCTGACCCGGCCCATGTGTCAAGTTTAGGACCCCGAGGTGGTCCGTGAGTCAGAATCCTTGACCAGAACAGCTAACGCTTTATTCTGAAGTTGAAGGATTGAAGGATTAAAGCAGAACTATTCTTACTGTTACCAAGTAGGACATTCTAAAACCTCCTAGACGTCATTGCATGGTGTTGTCAACTTCCTGCCGTGGAGGACGAGTTGGTACCAGGTCTGGGCCACTGTGCCACCGGACTGCACTTCCTCCTCTCCTCCACACAAATGTTATTTTCTTGTTTAATTTAAGAAGGAATGAAGGAGTAAATGAAGGTTAGGCCTGAAGTCCCCACTGAACCATGGGCCGCGCTCGGCTCCACACTCCCCTATGAAAAGGCAATTTGTGAAATTATGTGATAGAGTAATTAGATGGAATTCAACCCCCCCACCCTCCGCCTCTCTGCCACACACACACACACACACACACACACACACACACACCCTGGGTAAGATTGTTGCCTGGTGTTAATGTGCAGTGGAAAAGTGTGTTCTGGCATCAGAGTGTTAGCATGGCTACATTAGCCTGACAGACTGGGACACACACACACACACACACACACACACATTATCACTAACACTCTGGTTCTGGCTCTCCTCCCCTCTTATTTGTACACAGAGCCAGTGTAATGAGAGGCAGCCATGATCGCAGCTCATAAAAAAAGCCAAAGCCGCAAACCCTCAATGAGCTGCTTTTTCTAACCCTCCCCCTGGTCTCCCCCTCCACCCCGTGCTTTCTGCCCCTTAAAATCTGTAAAATTCACAGAAAGAGAGATTATAAAAATCCCAGCGGAAAGCATATCTCCCGTTGATACAATTAGAGTCTAATTTAACTGCCGGAGTACGCAGATGTAGCTGAGCTGGGGGAGAGCTGGGGGAGAGCCGCCTCCCCCACAGCAGCGTGGCTCTCTGAGCAGAAACAGGTGTGAAAAGTGATATAATTCATTTCTGCGCTGGCAGAGGAGGCCAGGAGCCGGGCTGCTGCGGGCTCCGGCGGGGGAATCTCCTGCGAGTCTGCAGGGTTCAGAGGAAGTGATGAACGGCAGAGTTAATGGATTTCATCACAGTGTTTAATTAATAGACACTGTGTCACTGATTTGTTTTTAAGATGATCAGAAGAAAGAGTTCATCAAGAGATGGTAGAAAAATTCACAGAAACATTGAACTGAAACAAGGCAAACGACTCATTCAGCAAAAATTACATTTATTTTACATTTAAAGGCATGAAACATTATTTCTGTATCGCGTCACAGAATGTGTATTTATCTGGTGGGTAAAGCTGCTTCATCCAAGAGATGAGAGGGAAGAAAAAGTTTTGTCAGAGGTCAGAGTTCCACGCTGCCTCCAGTGCCATTAGTCTTGGGCTGTTTATTGCTGGAGCCTGGACGTGTCAGCACCCCGGTCACCTGGGGCTGTGGGATCTGTGAGGGTTATTATTCTGCTGGTTCTGTCTGCCACTTTAGGCTATTTTTGTTTTTGTTAATTTAAAGAAAAACGACGAAAGAATGAATGAAGAAAATAAGGTTTCCCCAAAGTGAGTAGTTCATAAATATGAATTAAATATAAACAATTAATATAAAAACATGTTTTTTTTGAGGGGGGGGTTAATTTCTCCATGTCAGTGAGCTGATCCTGACCCCCTCCTCACTTCTCACTGCAGCCATGACTCATCAAGGGAGATAGCTGCCACCTAGTGGTTATTTTTTCTACCTCTAAACACTGGGACTATTCTTGACCTTTTTATAACTTTTTTTTTTCCAAAAACTTTAACTCAAACTGAACCTGTCGTCTTAGAGACTCATGTGGTCCTGTTGAGTCAAGGTTGCCAGTTTGAATCCCTATCCTTTCTTCTGACGTTTTGTGAATTGGTTAAATGTGGTTGTGTTAGTTAGCCAACTTTTCTTGATAGTTTGATGGAGGTCAGTGATAAAACTGATCAGGATCAAAAGAACTGTAACTTGAAGGGTTATCAGTGTTGAGACTCATTTAGGACAGAATCATAATTTCTTTCTCGTTATTGGACACGTTGATAAACTAGCTGTTGTGGCCTGGTGTCTCCCATTAGGGTCTTAATTCAATCTGAGTGGCAGTCAGAAAGTTAGGCGCCACAGCATGGGGCTTTTTTAACAGACGTCAGACAGTGGGATGGATTTGCCAACGGCCTGGCGTGACGCTGAGGAGACGGAAGAACCAGACAACAACGTCGTCTCATCCTCCACGTTATCTCTGGGTTCAGATACAGTGTTTCTAAGAAACTGTGTTTGCTTCAGGCTGTAAGTGTGTGTTAGAAAGGAGTCCAGTGTCAGTGTGTGTGCATTTGGACAAGGGCATTTGGAAGCAATGACTGGGTCTGAACCAATCAGAGCAGGAGTGGCTGGTGTCAGGGAGAAGGCAGCTGAGTCAACCTGGTCACCCCCCCACCACACACACACACACACACACACACCATCAGTGTGCTCCAACCCCCACATTAGCCCACACCTTGTAATAAAAACATCATCAATTATCCTTGGTGACAGGCCCCGGGGAGCAGATGCAGACAGCCCTCTTTGGGGGCTTCTCTTTGTCAACTGACCCTCACAGACACACGGACAGACCTGCAGTTCAGACACTCCGTCTTTGTGAACGTTTTCCTGACGTGTTTCCTTCAGCCCGCTGTGTTAAAACCTTGGAGAAGAATCTTATGGAGAGCAAAGGCTGTTGGTTTGGTTCTGGTGGGGGTGTGTGGGGCGAGGGCAGAGGGAGGACATCAGTTCCTCCTGAAAGGCCATCTGTTCCATGATTGATGAACACAGTGATGGAAGGAAGGAGGGATCAGGGAATAATGGAAGGATACAGTTGTGTGAAGAAAGACAGATGTGGATCCATTAGGGGAAAGTTTGAGGTTCTGCCGCGGTGCCGTTGTGTTGGTCGTCCAGGTCGTGTTTGTAGGTGGAAGTCAGAAGAAGATCAACGTTTTGATCCCAGAGTTGAGTCGTCTTTAATTGGAGTGTAATTTTACCAGTCAACCAACCTTCACCGTTCATGGCATCATTTGATGGTAGTCCCTTCTCTGAATAGTCCCAGTGATATGGTCGTTGTTCGCTCAGGCTTGGCAACAATTAGTCCTGGGGGGGCAGAGTCAGGAGCAGATGAAGCATTGGTGTGAACTTAGATTAGTGTATAAAAAAGGTTAATACAAACCAATTATGTCATTTGGACATGTGAGTTGGGCCGCATTTGGCCCCCAGGCCTTAGTTTGCCTGTTTTTATCCAACAGCCGTGTTTGGTGTTGCACAGGATTGTGGGGATTTTTTCTGCCTATATTCAGCAGCTCAATACCCCTCACTTACAGCAACTGAAGCAGGCTGCCCTAGTTACACACACACACACACACACACACACACACACACACACACACGTAGTCAGACGAGTGTGTGTGTGTGTGTTCACGTCTGACTTGATTGCCTATGCTTTTTGCACTTGTATTCTGTATGTATGTGTCAGATTTATGTCTCTTTTTTGTCAGTGTGTGTGTGTGTGTGTGTGTGTGTGTGTGTGTCCTAGTGTGTAGAATGTGTCATTCCAAGTGTGGCCCTGATGGATGCTGTGGCTTGTCGTTCATGGTAATCAGTTTTCACGTTGGCTGAACTAATTTATCAATTCAGTTCCTCCCACTTGTGCCCTCGCCCAGGCGTGAACCCACTCTCTCTCCTCCACACTCACGCTCTCTGTCTCTCTCTCTGTCTCTCTCTCTGTCTCTCTCTCTCTGTCTCTGTGTCTCTGTCTGTCTGTAACCCTCAGAAAAAAATAAAATACCTCTTTCTGCAGAACCATAAGGGTTTCCTATCTTTAATGCATGCTTTCTGCCCCCCCCCATACTCCCTCACAGTGCTCCCCCGCTCCTCTCTGTCTCTCTTTCCCTCCCTTCTCGACTCCCTCTCATTTTATTTTTCCATCAAGTCCAACAGTGTTGCTCTACATCTGATGGTCTTGAACTATGACATCAGAGCAGAACAGTTGTGTTTGTGCTGTTTGGAGCAGAGACAGCTGTAGTTTACACACACACACACACACACACACACACATTCAAAACAAGATAAAGGCAGAGACATTGTTTCAAGAAAGGTGCTGCTGCTGCTGCGATAACTTCACACTAAGAATTTAAAAAATCTTCACTCTCTTTTCTCTGATCCAAATATTCACGCTGAGATTATGTCCCTAAGCCTAAGGATTATCAGAGGAGCAAAATGTCAAGATGAGCCCCCAGGTAAACACACCTGGACTGGTCAGAACTGGACAGGACAGGATAAGGGACGCTGTCCAGGACCTGTTCAGGCTGCTTCAAGTAGCTACATGTTGGTGACATAAGAGATACTAACTTTACTACTGTGGCGTCTGACAAGTAGGTCTGGATCTACTGGTTAGTCTCAAATTCTACTGTAAGAATCTTATTGTGTAGCATTCAACCATAAACTGGTATTTTGCCTTGTATACATAATATAAATATATATATGAATCATTTTCAATATTGTTTGAGGTTGTTAAGGCGTTCTCCACTGCATCAGTAGGTTGGAGGTGATACAGGCGGTACGGCTGTAGGTTTCCTGTGTGTTTACACTCGTTCAGCTGACTTCATGGGCACTGTGGGAGGAAGGGGTCGGGGGGGTGTTGTGTTGGACTGTGTTTGTGTGTCCAGTGGAGTGAGGGAAATCATAACTAGTGACCCTGTTGGTGAAGGCAGACTTGGAATAAGTCATGGTAGAGCAGTTGGACACAGCTTTGGGCAGAGGATGGTGAGAGGGAGAGAGAGAGACCAGCACTGGCTCACACTGTCTCACCCGCTCCTTTCATTTCTCAGCTCTGGTTGTGTGTTTTCCGTCTCCCACCTTCCTTCCCCTTCCTTCCCCTCTTTCTCCAAGGCGTGCTGTTGTTGCTGTGTTAGCGATGGCATGGGGAAGTGAACACGGTCGAGGGTGCTGCTCACTTGTTTGTTACGACGGATTAGGTCATTGATTTGTAAAAGCTGTGCACTGATGGAGAAGGCCCTCGCTGCTGGACCCGAAGGGGGAAACAGGAGGACGGAGGGACAAACAGAGAGGGAGAGGGAGAGGGTGCTGGGACCAGAGGAGGGGAGGGGGGCAGAGTTGAGAGCCAAGTGTAAAAATAAAAACCATTAAGTGTGAGAACAAAAGTATGCAGCAAAATGTTAAAAATAGACCAGGGAGATTGAGAGGTGGGGTTGGGGTGAGGCGGAGGTGAAGGTGTTGGAGTAAGGAAAGGTGGGGTGGGAACGTTGGGCTGCCTTCAGCTGTGTCCCATTCCCTTTTATTCCTGCTGCTCCAGAGCATAAGGGAGCAATTGTGAAGTACCTTTACCTAGTTCCACATTCCCCCCAACCCTGGTTCTTTTTACCCCCCCTGGGGCCAACGGTGAGTTTCTAATTAAAACGACAGGAGCAAAAGGGTAATTATGATAATAACATAATAATATCAGCGGGGTTATTAGAACGTTCTGTGGTCCCCAAATCACTTCCTCCCACAGATCCAGTTTCAGTGGCATAACATGAAGTCACATTTCCTTGAAAGTCGGATGAAATGAAATGGAAATTCCCTCATGGCCAAAGTACAATTGGAGAATCCGATTCCCTCCTGTATGTCATAGCCTTTAATTCTCTCAAAAGTTCTCTCACCACAATGGAGTATCACTTACAGCTCCTCGCCTTAATGGCTGAGAGAACTGCTCCTCTGTTTAATCATTGGTGTAGCTCTCAGCCTTCCTGTAGTCGACCTCCAGTGGAATTCTAATACTTATTAATGGAGTCAGTGTTTGTCTGTGTCTCTCCAACCCAGATTATGGAGATTAGAGCTCATAAGTGTCTGATTTGAAAACCAACATTAACCTTCTGTTGGTGGGAGTTGACGCTGTTTTAAGTTAATCACTAAAATATTAGTTTTTCATTTCATGGACCCAGTCAGTAGGTGTCTGTCCCAGCAGGAACTGTCCTACTTTACTAGATTTAAGACGAGAAAACAGTGCTGCTGGTACCATTCTTATAAAGTGTCTAAATTCATTTTGTTTTGGTGTCGTCCCCTGTAACTGTGCTGCCAATTAATGTTTCTACCCCTGGTGTCACAGCAGCCCTCTGTGCTGTGTCTGTCCTTTTGTTTCCGAGCCCAACACAGGAGCTAGCTGACTCACTGTACGATATCTGGAAGCTTCTGAGTTTGATGCTTCCTGCTGTTTTCCTCTCAGCTTTCTCTGGTACCTGCCTGTGATGAGCCTTTGTGGTTCCCTCCCACTCCCCATTTGCACACCTCCCCTCCAGCCCTGGCAGCCCTGAGGCAGCCCACCTCCAGCTGTGGCTGCCGTTCACTGCGCCACTTGGTGCGAGTACCGATTGCTTTGGAGTGCCTCCCCTCGCTCAAATAGGCGGTAATTATGGGCTTAAAGAGGTTTAGTGGTCCAGCAAACTACATAATCACCCCCCGAATTAGCCCCAGCTCATCAGCCTCAGTCCAACGAGCAGCGCTTACCACTCGCGCTAGCTATCAGCCGCACCCCCTTCCCTTTATTGCACAGAGGGAAGCACAGCAGCAGGTGTTGTGCAACATCCGGCCCCCTTAATAAATTTAGCCTCCCCTGAGCCGGAATAGGGAGGAACTAATGAAGCACGCCTTCGCTCTGAGTGGAGGCGACCAGGAGAGTGCAGATGCCTGACCCACACACACACACACACACACACATGTGCACAGCTCACAATGGAGACGCGTTCCTTCAGTGTCGACACACACACACACACACACCTCGTCCTTCGCACCGCGTGAAGCAACAACAATGCAGCACTTTGTTGAGATGAGCTGAGATGGTCATGTGCATACATGACATAAGCTGGAGAGCACACATAATCCAGGGAGCCACCCAGCTGTGGAGCAGAGGGATGGCTGAACTGCAGCTCCCTCCGCCATCACTGCTCCGTACTGAGGCGGGCGCCCTGCTGCATCACATGCACTCGGACGTTCTGTACCATCTACTACTGTTTAGTGAAGATTTGGAATGACAGCATCATAGAAGTCGTAAAAAGCTGTAAATAAAACGTGTAATTAATAACAGCGTACCTTGATATATTTATCAGAGGGAGCCAGTGATTGATCATCAAGTATTTTTGGTCATTAAATTTCAGTTTGTGGTTTGTCCCTTTGATTGTTGGTCAGTTTTTGGAGTTGCTGGTTCACTTCCAGTGCAGGCACCGATGTGAAAAGAGGAGATCCACTGTTTTCTTCTTTTGCATTGGAGCAGCTTGAACCAGAGGAAATTAGGTTAGGAGTGCTTTGTATTTTGCCTGTTGTTGTTTTGTTCAACGCCCCCCAACCTGCCTCCCCCCTGCCCCCTTTAATCCTCTCCTCCTTCTGCTCCCAGAGCCAGCTTTGTTGCTGGGTCCCTGCTCCCTAATGAAGTCAAAGGGATGTCAGTGGATGCCACCTACACACACACACACACACAGACACACAGGGAGAGAGAGTGGAATCTGAAATGGTGCAGCCTGCGCCTCCTTCCACACGGATGGAGGATGGAGGACTGGAACACTGTGGCTGAGCAGGAAAAGTTTAGGGAAATTGCAGGCTGGCTGTATGAGATACAACAGGCTTAGAGTTTGGAACGCTTGTTTTAGAATCTGCTCATGCTCAAGGTTCTGGGCATTTGTTGTTAGCATAACAATGTGCTCGACTCCCCAAATATTTAAGGCAATCTTATACACTCCTGGCAGCAGCAGCACCACACTTCCAGTAAACTCCACTACGTGTGTGTGTGTGTGTGTGTGTGTGTTTGGACAGTTCACTGTGATACTCTGATGCCCTTTTTAAAAAGGCCCCCGGATTAGCCGTCAGGCATTCCTGATAGGCAGCTCAGTTTCCGCAGAGATTTGACCTGGGAACAGCGTGGGGAGCAGACCTGGCCAAGACCAGGCTGCTGACTTTTACCTCCAGTTAGAAACCATGAATAATGCTGTTGTTGCCATTTACCCTGTGTCCCGACACCGGGGGTTTCATCTTTAAGTTTGGCCGAGAAAAAAAAAACAAACCAAAACAATAACTTCATTAACAACAGAGACAGAACGAATGCACAATCACACGTTGTTTACGGTGATTCATTGCATTTACTGGTCTCCTGGTGTCGGTGGTTACAGGACGAAAATGACAACAGACCTCAGACTCACTCACCCTCTCATCACGTCATGATCTCTGGGCATCCTTTAGTCAAACATCTGGTGGCTGCACGGAAACTGAGCACATTTCCAAGCATAGATCTCCTTATAGCTTAAATAAGAACTAGGAGACACTAGAGTGATGAGGATTGATGGTGTAAATACTGAAGTAACAAAGTCCCAGGAGGTTTGGTCCTAATTTTACAGTGTGTAAAATAAGAAAATAAGAGATAGAAGAGTCACAAATTTAAATAAATAAATTGATGGATTGATGTTGATTATCTTTAGAGACTAAACAGAATCACCTTCTCCTCTCGTTGCTCACTGAGACATTGAGGTGAAACTCAACACAAATTGCGAGATGCAACAAAGCGTCGACCTCTGGAGAGTTCCTTCATTTTTACGACTGTAAACGTTCCAGTGAGTTATTGTGTTGAGGAAGAAGATTAAAATTCTGATGGTTTGGTTTGTCCCAAAAATGTTGAAAGTTCATTCGGCACACAGTGACATTGATCACAGACCAGAGGGATTTGAATATTGGAAGTCACTTTTAGATAAATGATTACATATTTGTTTTCTAAAAGGACAAATTATTAATATTTGTACAGTACATTAATCATGTCAGTAGTGTAGAAATTAGACCCCAGATAACTTCATCAATAAGAACTTAACGACAGAAATTGATTAAAAATATGGTAAAAGGTTCTGAAAACTGAATGATTGTGAAAAATGACATGAACCATATTTTAATCCATCCCTTCATCATGTTGGCCCAGAGTCAGTGTCTCTGTCCAGGCTTCACCTCTTGGGGAAGGTTGAATCCTTAGTTTGGCTTCTAGTGGACCGACCCACCTGGAGGAGGGTTTGGTCTGGTGTCATGTGATTTGGGTGGCAGTCGTGGAGACTTCGGCCCCACGAACCAGTGATTGATAACTGGGTGAAAACAGATGGAAAATAGATTTTTAGATTATACCATAAATGGGGGGGTGGGTGTTGGTTGGTTGGGGGGGGGGTGGTAACCAGGGGTCTTAAAAAGTATTTAAGCTCTTATCACTGTGTTTCCCCCAGGGAGGGGCTGCAGCCTGCTCTCTCTCTCTGTCGTTCTATCACTCCCCCTCTCTTTCTCGTCTGGAGAAGTCAGAGAGTCCAGAGGGGAGGAGGGGAGGAAGGGGGGGTTCCTGATGCATGTGCACGAAAACATGTGCACGTTTTTGTAGACTTTAACAGTTTGGATTCTGTTAGAACAACAACAGACGCAGACACACTAAAATTGATAAGATGAATCAAAAAATCCCAAACTTCCCCTATACTGCCCCCCCCCCCCCCCCGGCCCCCTCTGCTGCCCCCCGCTCAGAGAGCAGGGTGGAAACCTCTCATGAAGGGAGTTGCATATTGGAGAAGACGTATCATTAAGATAGGCGGAGGGAAAGGAAGGTAGGAAGAAGGGAAGGATGTGCAGAAACTTTCCATCTGCTCTGAACATGTTATTGCTTTTCTCACCCCCTCCCTCCCCCTCACCCTCCCTCTCTCCTTTTCAGTTTGTCTGTTGCTCTCTCTACCCTGCCCTGTTGAACTGCAGCCAACTGTCTGCATCATTGAGAGGTGATAATAAAACTTGACTAAACAGAAACTAAATCACATGGTTTGGAAAGATAGCGGCTGATTTGACAGGTTTGGTTTGGGTGAGAGACAAACAGCTGTGAGGTTGTTGGTTTGTTCTTATAACACAGTTATAACAGGTGGATGGTCTTCATTCATCTGTGTCTCCAGGTCCTTGATACAGTAGGTCATCATCCCGTGTCCTCAGAACTAGAGTTGAGATTCCAGATGTGTTTGCTCTTTGCTTTTCAACCCTCCTGACTGATACGTTCTTGTTACAACTGACACATTCAATGTCCAGATAACGTTCTGTTGGCAGAACATCAACTTTGCTGTGTTGCTGCAACATGAGGTTGTGAGTAAGATGGGACTGGAACCAGTGTCCTCACTGCTCTGCAGTGATCTTGAGGCATCTGTCAGTTATTTCTTCATCTTAAATCAGATTATCGATTGTTGAAATAAACAAATTACCTTCTCAGATTATATTGGTAATCCATCATTTTAATCTGGATGTTCTTCCCAACCTTTTCTCCAATCTGTATTCCCATGGAAGGGCAGCAGCATTGAAGCGGAGACATACAGTACAGTATCTGTGCCGTACAGTTGCCCCTGGAATCATGGGGCAGAGCAGACACATTGATGCTCCATCTGTTTCTGGAGGAGACGTGGAGGAGAAGGGTCACATGACTGACCGGCTCTCCATGGTGACATGTTTGCGGCGTCTTGTCTGCTGAAGATCAGGGAACTCACATGACAAAAGCCCTAAAGAATATTATTTTTACTTTTAACGCCGAGACAGACGAGCGGCGCCACAGATTTGTTGCAGTGATCCTGATATGATCTGATTGTTCTGCTGTATGGATGAGACCAACGCACGCACGCACGCACACACACACACACACACACACACACACACACACAGTGATCCTTGAATGGTCACAAAGTTCATGTTTATACTCCCACAGTCACATGGACGTGCACTCAGAAGAGCAGCAAAGAGGAGGAAAGTGGACACAAATCTGGCCAGAGGCAACAATGCAGTAATAACGTAGTGCATGAAATTAGCTTCCTTGTGTTCCCATTCACCACAGCCAATCACATGGATGACGGAAGGCCCCGGAAACACACGGGCTCCTCTGTGTTAGCGCTGCCTTGTTCCAGCGCTAAACACAATCCTGCTCATTATGTGCAGAGAAAACTTTAATGAAAATATGAAAACACTGGCGCCACACTGATTCTTCATGTCTGATTGAATATTAAATGCTTGTGTGTTCTCGTTGGACACACTGTATATGCTGCAGCCGAGCTCGTGGCTGAGTGGCGCCTATTGTTGCTCCCCATGACACAGTGGGATGACTGAGCACAGTCAGGGTCTACTGTATTATTCCATATTCTTTTTTTTTTTTAAGAAGAAGAACTTCAGGGCTGATTCACTGATTCACTCCGTGGAAGGATGTGAGGTTTCCATTAGTAAAGGAAGGAAAAAAGATTCCTTAAATCATTAGAAAGAAGAAAAAAGGCCATTCTCTTAAATCTGAGATGCAGGTCAAAATTTAAATTCTTCTCAGAAACGAACCTATTTAAAATAAATAATGTTATCATACAAATATATCATATGAAGCCTGAAAAATCTAAATTGTATATTATATGTATTGCTTTTCTTGAAAATACAATACAAAATGTTAGTTTTCAACATTGTCAGTATCAAAGTCAACAAAAAGAAAATTTTACAAATTGTTAAAAAATAAGCAAAATATAAATAATCCATCACATCATTAAGTCATTATTAAGTAGTAGAACTTTATGAGGTGTCTGAAAACCTTTTTCCACCTGTGTTTACATACATAAGTATATTTTCTCAATAAAACACGTGAGTGTCCAGACTGGATGAATGAAAGTCAAAGTCTGGACTTCATATATTTACCTTTTCCTTCCAATGTTGAAGACATCGTGCCTTTATGTTGTGTTCTGCTATAAAACTATTCAGTAAAATTACATTTTACTGCACCTCCTCTTCTCCTTTCTCCTCTCCTCCACTTTTACGACCGAGCCGCTGGTTTTCAGCACAGTCCGCGTCCTGTCTCAGTCATGAACCGACACATTGTCCCCCGAGAAAAAGGCTCCTTGAATCTGTGACACCACCCAGCCCCCCCAGAAGTCACTCTCCTATAAATCAACGCGACTCCAGAGTTCACAGTCATCAACCTTTATTTATTTATATCAAATATTTAATCTCGCAGCTGCAGGAGTGGTGGCGTAGTGGTTAAGGAACCAGACTGGGTTCTGGAGGGTTCCAGGTTCAAATCCACCTACAGCCAAGTTACCACTGAGGTCCAGTCGCTGCCCACTGTTCACTGTACACCATGGGTTCAATGCAGAGTTCACATTTGGTTGCGTGCAGTGGTTTGGATCACAGTGTCACAATGACAAGGAGTTTGATTTCCTTATTTTCTTCTTTTCTTGGTCTGAGCAGCTCCACTTCTTATGTTCCCCACACATGTAGAAGGTGAAAACTTCAGTGCTCACACTCGTCTGGAGCTCCATCTTCTGTTTTGCTCATTATTGGCTTCAGGTCTGAGGTTTAATCATTTATTTTTCAAAGCCAATGACCAAGTGCTTCATCTGTCTGTTCATCCATCAGTGCCTGCAGAATCTACAGCCAAATGTCAAACGCAGTGGTGTCCCCGTCAGGCTGAGGAGGCAGCCAACGTCACTGAAAGACACAGACTTTAACATTTGACTGAGTTAACATTTGTTATTCCCAGCTCACTGCTCACATGTGTGGCCAGGGTGAAAAGTGAGTCCATCTATTTGTGTAAGAGGCTGCCTAATTACCAGAGCTGGTTCTCCACTTCACTTCACTTTCTAATTGGCTTTTTGGCTTTTTTTTCCACCGCCTGCCATTAATTGCAAGAGCTCATATTCCATTAATGATCAGGGGCGGAGGGAGAGAAGCCCATTAGCTGCTGTTCACTCAATCACTCTATACAATAAATGATAGCAGCAAACTGTTCTGTTGAAGTCTTCAATTTTCTGTTGGCACATAAGAATATTGATAATCTGTATTAAAATCAGTATTGATATTCTCCGTCAGTGCATTGATTTCATTTATACCTATAATAAATAGTTGTTATTCTTATTTTTTAATGTTTTTCCACCAACATCGTGGGGATATAATCCTAGGTACAGATATTCAAAGGTTCTTCACATTTGTTGTGTGTTTTTGTTCCTGAAAATCTCTGTGTTCTCTGTTCCTCAGCATCCATATCCATCAGAAGAACAGAAGAAACAGCTGGCACAAGACACAGGCCTCACCATCCTACAAGTGAACAACTGGTGAGTTTTCCTCCTCTTCTTTTTTATTTCTTAAGTTTTTTAAGTCCGAGTTGACATGCAGTCTACACTCCTGAGGGTCGGACTGCTTAATGACTGGGATTCTATGCCTCGAATCCAGATCTAATTTCACAGAGTTCACGTCACACACATTCACTCCTGCTAATGAATCATCCTCATCTGGATCAATCCATCTGAAGAGACATGGCCTGCAGTGATTTTCCAGAGCAGCACTCCAACTCGGCTCCTACACAAGCCTCGGCGTTAATTAAAAGTCAAAGAACATTCTGAAAACATCCAATAAAAACATGCGCAGCTTCTATAGCAGAGTGATGACTGGAAAAACGGCAGCTTTGAACCTAATTATAGGATTTACTTGGACTGATGGGTTTGTGATTTGAATGCAGGACATTTTTATAGAGACGAATGTTGTTTTTACAAAACAGTGAACACCGTGATCAGCATTTACTTTTATTTACCAGATTATATTCTTATCAGAGTCAGGGATGCAAAAACCTTTCAAGGGTCCAAATTCAATAATGTTAAAAACACCCTGAGGCCCAGCTCCTCCGCTGAGCACTTATGACTCATATTAAATGAATACAAATGAACCACAATTCAACACAGTTGCTCAGCAAAAGTTCCTCAGAAATACAAAACAACTGACTGAATCTGCAGGAATGTCAGCATCAATAAGTACGTCACCAGTTTATATATTTTATATACAGAATAGTTTGATTTAATTAAAACTTAGAAGCAAAACAAAGAAATAAATATAGTGAAATATTATTAATGATATGTATGTATTTATCAAAAAATATTAGTTGGTCCAGAAAGGATTCAGAGAAATGTGGTTACAAATAACAAAGGGTTAACCAGATAATAATAATAATAATAATAATAAAATAAGTAAGTTTAAATAGAACATAAGGCCCTTTTATAGTTGATTTAAAGTCAGAGTAATAAAAGAGTTTTACTAAAATCTACAGCTCTTATGCCGATGAAAATTCTTCTGTCCTCAGAGGTCATTTTCTACTTCCTCCTACACCGTGTTGTTCAGTAGCGTTTCATAAGGCATGAAACCTGTGCAGTTGTCCTTGTTAGCACTCAGCCTGGTTATGAACCCGCCGCCTCAAATTACTGCTGTGTAGACGTGCCAACTGGCCTGTTAATGTGGCAGGAGCATGACTGGACGGGGCAGTAAAATCAGGCTGGTCACTGGGCCTTTTTAACCTGACCTAAAAAGGCCGTAAAAAACCATCCATGCGTCCTTGTGCTGCTGCTGCTGCTGCTGCTGCTGCTCCATCTTATCTGAAAGATGACTATCAGCACATGCTTAGCGTTATTAGCCATGTCTAATTAAATGGGCTGGAGTCAGGGCAACCGGGGCATCGAACCCTGGCGGACGCCGTTTGATCTGAGTAGTCGGCACTTGATCCTGGGGAGGTTGAGTCATTGTAGAAGTTACGTGAGCAGCAGCAGCAGGAGGAGGAGAGGGGAGGAAAACAGGGAGCTGAAGGGAGAAGGACAAGGAGGAAGTCAGACCTGGTCTGAGACAGTCAGACCTGGGGACAATCAGTCTGTCTCTATCTACTCAGTACTGATCAGAGAGAATCCTCTTTTTGGGCCACAGTTGGTCCTAAACTTTGACAGGTTGGTCAGAGACGGAGCAAAGAAAACAATGAAAGTCTTCTCTATGCATCTATAGGAAAATTAATTAATTATTTAACAAACATCAAATAAAAGTGCTCAGTAGTAACAAAAGGAAGATTGACTGACGGACAGAGTGCCCCCCCCCCAGGTTGTGTGTTTTCAACCGTTGCTACTTTAATGATACAGTGAAACATTGGAGGTTATCGGGTCATGTGATCCATGGGGGATCAATCCCTACAGCTGAGATAAAACCAGGCTGCGTGTGTGTGTGTGTGTGTGTGTGTGTGTGTGTGTGTGTGTGTGTGTGTGTGTGTGTGTGTGTGTGTGTGTGTGTGTGTGTGTGTGTGTGTGTGTGTGTGTGTGCAGTCACATGAACACTGTTGGGTCACTACAGGCTGACTCTGTGCCTGCTCCTATTTGGTTTGTTATTTTTATTGGTGGGGGGGGTGAAACACCCTAGAGGTGTCTGTGTGTTTCTGCATGTTTGTGCAAGACTAACACACACACACTCTGTGTATGTGTGTGTAAAATCGTAGGAGGTTAATCTGAGTTTGTGTAGAGTGTGTGTGTGTGTATATGTATAAATATATAAATACACACACACACACACTCATCCAGAGGACCGGGGGCGGTTAATCTGAGGGGTATTAGCTGATAAACCCTCATCGCTGCCATCCTTCTGCCCCCTCACATTCTGCTGCTTATAAGTGTGCATGTCAGAGTGTGCACGTCGGAGTGTGCACGTGTCCTGCGACGTATTCCATAGTTCAGTGTGAGATCAGTGTGTAGCGTGTTAGGACAACGGAGCAGGAGAGACTGACAAGTTGGCAATGAGTTCATTATCCTGGGAAAGAGTTTGACGAACAGATGAGACTGAGGTGTGTGGAGGACAGAGGGACACAAAGAACACCGTCCTCACTGTCAGGGTTACGGGCAGTCGCTGTAAGAAACTCGTCTGAAACTTGTTCAACAGTTTTACACCAGGGTGAAAAGTCTGTTTGTTTGATTCTGAGCAGTGATTGAACCTCCTACCATCACAACTGCACACAGTAGAATCTCACTGTAAGTGGAGCTGATTCAAAAGGATGGACGTCTTCTAACTTCATGTGATGAGGATGAAGCTTTTCCTACAATTGTGGACCACAGACAGAAGAAACTAGTCCACTAACAGGGAGTGAGGTCACCTCAGGGGAAGTGTCATTTCGCAGCCACGTTGTTGATTGGGAAACCCCATCATTGGTTGTCTCCATAGCAACAGGGGAGGGAGGTTACCTCCTGACCCACTGGTTTGTCAGAGTCAGTTCTGTAGCTTGTAGTGATGTTTGTCGGCACCAGATCAGGTCTATGAGTGGGACATGAAGGCGGTGAGGACGGAGTTAAACACTGGGCTGCAGGACCAAACAAAGACACAGACACAGACACAGACACACACACGAAGACACAGACACACACACACACACACACACACACACACACAGACAGAGTCCTTTAACTCAAACAGAGATTCCCTGGTGCAGAGTATTTCTGCCAATAATTCATGAGTGATCTGCTGCCCCTGCTGGCCTTTAGCATTTTTATTTAATATGCCGAGCCCTGCTGTGTGTTCTCTCATCAATAATACACAGCGGACATGTGTGTTATCACATTTATGGCTCTGTGTGTGTTGGAGTAAATCAAGGTTTTTTACTACATATTTAGGTTCATTGATGACTTTGTCGTTCCAGTAAAGAGAGACCAGAACCAGACACATCACCCACTTGTGCAGTTGTCATTGTTTCTTCGAACTTTATTGAAAGTTCATTTAACTTGACCTTTACCTCAGTCCCGCCCCCCACTTTGAGAACCACAAGGCTGCACAAACACAGCGTGACAAGGATAACTGCTCAGACGGGTCACATCCGTGGACTTCTTATAGAGAATGTACACAGTATACTGCACACACCCGACAGCAAACACGCCGACACTCGTGGCGTCCTCCAGGACAAACGCCTCTTTGTTCAGTCAGGTATGTGCTTCACTGTCATGTATGAGTCTTTGTTCTGACACACCCAGAGTAGAAGAACCAGGGTCAGTCAGACCAAGAGGAGAGAATTTCAGGAGCAGGTTGATACTGCTGGTCCAACTTCAAACCCTTAGCATCTTTGCGTCCTCCTCTCTGGCGTCTCCCACAGCCCCAGTGTGTGTCCTTGACACTTTTAGACACTTTTAGTGCTAACCGCCCCACTGTTTGGGCCAACTTGGCCTTTTAGTCCCTTAGCTTTCTCCTCCTATGCTGACATGGCTGCAACCTCCACCTCTGTGCACTGCCACTCACCTGTCAGTCCAGAAATGTGGCTTTAAAAAGGCCAGAGAGGCAGACACCTAGGTTGCCATCTGCTGGAGGGGTGTATACAGCACCTCAGAAAATAAATAAATAAAATACAAAATGTGAGCCTCAGACTGAAGATCTGATGGTCCCTGGTTCGGTGCTGGGTTTCTGCAGATGTTGCTAGTTTTTTTTATGCTTCCATAGTGAAGCGGTTAGCACGCCTGCCTCTGGACCAGAGAGTTTGGGGTTTGAGGAACCACCAGCTTCATGATGTTAATTGTCCTCTGTCAGTTGTTTTTAGTGTAAGGAAACCCAGTATTCTGAATAATGACCAGTTCTTGTGTTGCATTCCCATCTTAAAGTGGGTTAGGGTTAGCCATCGATAGGTGACAAAGTAGTCATCATCATCACCTTCATCCTACAAAAACACTGTGAATAGAAGGTTGTCACTCACTAATGTCAGGCTCCGTGGATGACAGACAACACCCAGAAGTTTGAGGTTATGTTTCCTCAACATGTGCAATTAATAGAGGACAAAAAAGAAGAGACGGGCAGCAGTGAACGGAGGAGGAAAGTTTCCAGTTTGGCCCAGATTGAGGTGCAGTATCGGATTCCTTCTGTGCATTATCAACGCGTCCTTGAACAAAGCTGCTCGTACATTTTTACTGTTCTTCATACAGTTGAAGGTGTGACAGCCGGGCCTGTCTTTCTGTCTCTGCCTACTTTCTCTTTCTCTGGTTGCAGTCTGTATCCCGGCGCTAAGTTCTCCTAACGCTCCGCTGATGTAAAAATCGATGGCGGGGTCATCAGGTTTCCCTCGTTGGCCGCCCCTCCCTTTCCTGCCTGCAATTTAATAATGTCCCTTTAAAGGCAGTGTTTAAGCCTCGCCGGGCGATTGTTTTGTCAATAAGGCCTCCTTTTACGAACATCTTAAAAGCATGGACGAGGGGAGAGTCAGTGGTGGGGGAGGGAAAGTAGTATTTAAGAGGGCAGGATGCACGGACACTGAGGCTACTTAGGAAGGAGTGATGTGCTACATATACAGTACAGTATGTCTCTGATCAAGTTTCTGAAAGGACGAGATGAGCAAGCGGGGGAGGGAGGGGCCAGAGAACAAAAGAGAGACACGGTGAGACTATCACACACAAGCAGTCTGTTGATTGTCAACAATCCAGAACAAAGATACTGAATGTTCTCCTGAATATGGTGAGAACCTCATCTCTGTTCCATTCCTCTGAGTTCTTCTGATGGTTGGAACCAGGAACGGTGTTAGAATAAAATCCACCTTCCTTCCCTGAGCCCAGCAGCTGGATGTTAACGAGGTTCATGTATCTTCTCGTCTCATTGGCTGAGCTTCAGCCATTGTTTCTCTTCTCTTTTTTTTTTTTTTTAACTTCTTTCCATGTAATGACACCATGCTCTTCTAGAAATGTTCTGTCAAAGAGGACAGACTGGTTTAGAACAAATTCCAAAAATAATTGACGAGAACAGGGTGACATGATCACCTGCCTCCACTGTGTTCGACACACTGAAAATTAGATCCAATTTTCTTCTGTCTTGTTGCTTGTTTACAGCCAGGGTTTGTGGTTTTTGTTTTCTGTCGTCTTTGATTGATCGTATCTCTGCATCCAGATCTTTGACATGGAGACAGCAGCCGTGAACAAACATAGGGCTGTGACATGAGTCGAGGGTTCGAGGATTTATTTATCGCCGATCACTGAACCTTTGAAAGAAAACCAACATAAATAACTTCAGACATTTTGAACCAGGAACAGACTCTTCTGTCTCAGGTTTGTTTGTTGACACCTGATCAGTTTGACTAAAACAATTACAGACGTTGAAAACAGTCAAGTCAACATTGGAGTGATCTTTGATTAGTGACACGTCAGGTGACGTCTTTGATTGAGCTGACGAGACGAAACGAGAGGGAGAGGTTGGAACATGTCAGAAGGAACCTATGGAGTGCATGTTCGTGTGTGTTTGTGTGTTGGAATTAGCAGGCTCAGTTTTAGTCAATGCCCTGAAGACTGTTACACACACTCTGGCAAGTTCCTTCAGCCTGAGACTGCAGGGCATTACGACACACACACACACACACACACACACACACACACACACACACACACCCAGCAGGTATGAGCTCATCCTCCGATTTCAACACAGAGTGAAAAGGTTAAAATCCTGTCAAAAACAACTTTTTTTTAACTCTTCTCTGGCGTTTGGAGCTGCACTGACATTGAAAACCTCTGCAGGAATCTTCAGCCTGTGGAGACATGACCGTCTTTACACTATTGTGTCAACAGAGATGTGTGTAGACCTGCTAACACACACACACACACACACACAATGCTACATGTTCATAGAAAACTTCCTGGATGTGAAATTATTCATCACCTTGTTGATGTTTTTTTTAATGTTATTGAAAATATCTGGTGAAAATGAACTCCTTAAATCAACAAACAGACGTTAATGACGTGCAATGAAATTACAGAGACAAATGAAAACTGATGCCTGTGTAGATTAGAGCAACAATTAACTCTCCTTGTCCTCAGAGTTAATTATTGAATGTGTGTGTGTCTTTGAGTCTCTTAGTTGGTCACACACTGTCCATCAACTCCAACTCACCACTCGGTGATTGGTGATCTCACACTGTATGATCAGATGATCTGTGTTGATTGGACTGATCACGCTGTACAGATGGATCTTCAGCTGCTTCAGCTGCTGCTGCTGCTGTGATCCTTTGGTTGGAGGTGAAGCTCTGTCACAGACAGGATATGACACGGGTGGTGTCAGAGGATTTAGGTCAACCACTGTATTTACTGGACGGCCTCCTCCACCACTGTGTGTCCGGAGCCTGTCAGCAGCTCCGTGTCTGTGGTCGCCTGTCTGTTTGTCTGTCTGTCCGTCTGTGTTTTCTCTGCCTCCACTTGTTTTGTCTGTGTTTTAACTTTGTTGGCAGTGAAACGTTCTTAGAAATCTGAGAGTCCTGACCGAGATTCTTGAACCAAATATGGAGAAAAGTCACAAACTGTAGATTTAAACTCTTTTTCTGTGAAACTTTGAAACTTTAGTTTTTATTTTTGTATAATTAAAAATCAAGGAATTGAAGATGTGAACACGGAGTAAAGAGGCAGAGATTAGTTTGATTTTTTATTTTTTTTATCCAGGCCCAGGCTGAAGGCTGAAGGACACGGACTGTGTCCAGAGTGTGTGTTTGTGCAGCAGGCAGCCCTCGGCGGCCATGTTGTTCCTGGGCAGGACCAGGCTCTGAGCCATACCCTCCCCGTGACATTGATGGATGACTGGCTAACTGACTCCATGAATGTGTGAATGTGTTTGAGGGAAAACAGGGACACAGATAAAGGCAGTCAGTGAGGTCAGAGTTGACGGCTACACTCCTCCCTGCTCCTTCTCCCTCCTCCTCCTCCTCCTCCTCCTCCTCTATTTTCATCTTCTTTCCTCCTTCTTCTACTTTGATTTATTTAGTCTCAAACTTCTGGTTCCCACACTAGGGCTTTGTGAGAATGGCCAGAAATGTTTTGACACAAAAAGTCATTGAATCAGTCAGTCAGTCAGTCAGTAGGTTGATTGATTGGTCAGTTCTACAGTCAGTCAGTCGGTCAGTTACCAGCCAACCAGTCAGTCAATCAGCTCTCAGTGAATCAGTCATTTAGTTCCTGTATGTTTTCCAAAAAGTTTTTGTTCTTCTTCCTTCCCTTCACTTCAGTCACGTGGTTGTCATGGTAACTCACCACACACACATGCAAAGGTGTTTGTGTAAAGGCAGCTGTAGTGGAGTAGATTCATGACCTTCTGAATGGACAGTGTGTGTGTGTATGTGTGTGTGTGTGTGTGTGTGTGTGTGTCTTGTACTGTGCTGTTTGCAGTGATGACCTCACAGCTGCTCTTCACCTCAGGATACTTTTAAATCGCACAGATTTTTGGTGTTCTCCTTCCTTCTCCTTCTCCTTGACTTTCTCCTCCTTTGTCTTCGGTCCTGGATCAGCAGACCTGTGTGTGTGTGTGTGCGTGCGTGCGTGTGTTCTACAGTGTATTCAAAGTCGTTTCCTGGACTTCACAGTTATTGCCGACTTTTGTGTCCATCAGTGACATGGTAACCACATAGTCTTCTGACTGATGACATCACTAACACCAGGTGACCCCCTGAATAAGTCCAGTGTTCAGTCAAACTGAACTGACTGAAATGTGACTTTTAGATTTGTTGGTGGTTTTTTTGTAAGGACAAAATAATTATGTATGTTTGTAGAAACATAAGAATAAAAGGAGTAAATATGGTATAAAAATTAAGACTTTAACTGGAAATGAAGAAAAAAGTATATATTTAAAAAAATCCAAAACATCAACAGACATCAGATCCATGTTACAGATTTCATTTTTCAATCATTGTCCAAGTAGTGGAATATTTCAGGACATATTTCCTCGTTACACGGCGACAGATTGGTCTGTGTCTGTGGTTGAAGAACAGCCAGGCAGGAGGACGGAGGGAAACATCAGGCCGCGCACTGACTCCCCCTGCTGCACATAAAAGAATATGTGAGCTGTGTAATAAAATAACTAATTACTTAAGAAGATGGAGATGTGCTGGGACACAGGACAGGATAATAAAGTTCTGCCAGAATCTAAGTGACGGCAGCGGGATTGAGTGGCGTCGGTGAGTGAGTGAGAGACACAGAGACAGAGGGAGAGAGAGCTGCTTATCTGCTGATTTATCACGGCACCTGTGTGTTTTTCTGGAGGCCCCACTGTGATTCCTTTGTCCTAATGAGTATTAATTTATCTTTAATTTAAAAATATGACATGAAAAATGACCAATAGTAGAAAAATGATTTACAATATTTTTCTTAGAGTCTTTATTTAGCAAAAGTGCAGAAATTGTAGCAAAATTTAATTTGATTTAAAGGTTAGACTTTTACGGAAACACCACTGTCTCGTCCTGTTTCGTCTTGTCTTTAACTTAAATGTCAAATTCTGTTTTTTTCTCTTGGTCCTCCAGCGTTTTATCGTGATCGTAGCTCGTATTGTTGGGGCTGGAATTGAAAAGGTATTTTTTCAGAATTCTTTCAGGTTCAGTCTCTGCAGGTGTGTCATTTAGCACATTCAGCAGGTGGTCTCCACGCTCTGATGTTGTACCTGAGATATAACTGATCATTTTATGTCCTGAATTAAAAAGTAGAAAGGATTTATTTGTTGTTGGAGCAGAAGTGTAACACAATTGGCTGGTTTTCAATTCTGGGAAATTTAAATAATGATTAAATGAAGGCGTTGGATCTGAGGTCAAAGGTTCAGTCAGACTGAACTTTTCCTTCTGATGGACCTGGAGTTTTCAGTCTCTGAACGACCCTGTTGTTCCTCAGCCTCAGCTTCTCCACTTGTTTCATCGTTTCTCTCCTCACTTCCATCTGTCAGCAGGCTCCATCTCTAACCTTGAAGGACAGGCTAACTCCCTGGATCTTCTGACAGCTTGATGTTTCTCTTGTGACTTCATCTCTCTGTTAATGTTTGACAAAAGTGTGTCTGCGTCGTTGGGCAGATCTGAGGAGCAGGTTGTACCTGGTGTGACTGAACAGTGTCCAGTCGACGTGGACTTAAAAGGCTCTGATTGCTGGACGGGAAGAGTGTGTTGTTGGGATCAGTTAGAAAGAATTGTCATTTTGACGAAACAACAATCTCTGCAGTTCAGTTCTGACCAGGACAAAAACAATACATTACAAACTTCATCAGGTGATAAGAATTATCTACAACTTAGTTCTGACTTGTTCAGTTCTGAAACTGAAGTAGGAGAAATCAATGTCAAGAAAAGAAACCATGGAATATCCAGAATTGATCTGAAACTATAACCAGAATTCTCCATATCCACATTCCAGTTGCAGTTTTCTGAACCCAATGAAAACATATTTGCTAATATCCAAAAAGTTAGAGAGACGTGCGGTCCATCTGTAAATGTCTCAACGTCTTGACGTAAACTGTAGGTCCTTCTGTAGGAGTGTGTATCTTCTCTCAGATTACTAATGTCATATCACCGTGTGTGTGTGTGTGTGTTCGTTCCAGTGTGTCTCATGTTACTAATATAATATTGGTCATAAGCCTGGGAGTGTGTGTGTGTGTGTGTGTTTGTTTTAGAGCCAGAGAAATTGAGAAGTGCAGATGAATTTCAATGAGCGAGCTGACAGAGTAACCTTTTGTATATCCAATCTGCATCTTTCCACCGCTCGTTATTAAATTATCCCCTAATTGGTCACGCATCAAAGGCAGCTGATGAAAAAGACAATTTCTTGCTTTTAATTGGGCATTTCACGTGTGCCGGGGCTACACCTGTGTGCGACCGCCTCGCCTCCGCGTCGGTGTGTGTCTGTGAACGTGAATGTGTGTCTGGGGCGTAATGAGAATAGAGCATTAGCCGGGGCTTGGCAGACGCCGTCGCAATCAGTTCCACTCTCTCCACAGAAGGAGGGAGAGGATTAATCCAGACATTAGGAATCTCACAAGGAGAAATGGATTGGCAGCCCAACAACAAAGAACAAAACTCAACCTTGTCGACTGCGATGACCTTCGTCGGCTCGGACAAACCTGGGCACTGAGCTCGACACATGAGTCAGCATTGGAGTTAGACAGGTGCTGTGAACAACTGGTGAATCAGTCCTGGAAATATATTAGTTCAGCCTCATATTCAACATTCAGTATCTGAGCGTTATTTTTAAAACGGAAGGTTGGAAACATTCAGGAATTTAGGTTTTTTATCAAATCAAACAAAACAGTGTGTATATCCAATACACTGATATTGTATAAACTCACTATTAAAAATTCTGAAATCAACCGACCCATAAATAGGCCTGGTTATATTTAGTTTATTCTTTTAAATGAGATATACTGCCACCTAATGACTTTTACTCGAATGTACAGCCATTTTTCCCCATAACTTTTTTAGGAACACGTCATTTGTCCAAGTCCAGAACGTTATTGGACTTTCATTATCGGAGGAAAAACCAATAACGATTCTTTGAGTTATTACATAACATGCTCGCTCAGGCTGATGATATAGGTCAGCTGAGATTATTGGACGTCCCTTCTCAAAAGGTTTGAAAAAAAAAAAGTTGTGTTGAGTTTGAATAAAACCAGTTCCAGTTCCAGCCCTGGGCTGTAGGGGGCGCTGAACACACTGCTCTTTATTCTAAATAAGAGGTAAATATCTGCCAAACCACTGCTGCAGTTCTACACATTATTCCCATTAGTAAATTCTCAAAAAGAAAATCAGAATAAAACCAAAGGCCCTGAATTCCAGGAAACTTTTGTTTTCTGCCCATCTTTGGTCCCCGCTCCACCACCACCACCACCACCACCACCACCACCGCTGTGGCTAAAATAGCGCGGCTATTGTTGAAGCTGCGGAGCTGAATAGTGAAGCTCATTGTGTGTTGATGGGAGGCAGGGGAGAGAACAGGCCATAAACACTGTCCCTGTGGCAGCCGGGGGTCAGGAAAAGGTGAGGAGGGGAGGCCGCTGCTCCTCCACCACCTCTCCACCTTCTCTCCACCTTCTTGTCAGCTTGTTAAGGTTAGCAGCACGTGTGTCCTACATGTTCTCCTCTTCCTCCCTCTCTCTCCTTCATCACTTCATCCCCCTATGATGAAGGGCATTTCTAACCCTCTGCCCCCACCCTGCACCACCCGGTGCATCTGCCCTCAGATATGAAGGAACAGGAAACGAGTCAGAGTTTTCATAGAGCGGAGGAGGTGGAGGAGGAGGAGCCAGGGGTGTGTGATAGGGTGAAACTGTGGATTCATGGATGGAAGGGGGCAGTTTCCACCAAACAGGAGATAAGAGGAGCAGGCAAGAGGAGGAAACAGATACAGGGAGGCGGTGGCGGCGGAGGAGGAGGAGGAGGAGGACAGACAGGATGTAGGACAGGCAGACTAAGACATTTTAGATTAAGAGAAACACCTGTTGGTCAGAAGGAAAAATAGAAAAATAAAACTGATGAAGCTCAAACTCTCAGACTTGGAGCTGATGTTTCCAGGCAGGAAACCAGAGAAGGAGTCCATAGTTGCCCCAGCGCTGGCCTGAAGTTGACCTGGTGTTGTGTGAGAGGACAGAGAAGGACCTCCTCAGGCCTCCTCAGCTCCTATCTCCTCCTCCTCCTCCTCTTCCTTTCAAACCCCCCCAAGCACAACTGGGTGATGAGGGAAAAGAGGGAGGGAGAGAAAGGGGTGTTGGTGATAAAACTCCAGACGTTCCCTCATTTGATGGTGCACTGCCATGTCGGTGCATTCTTACATTCCTCCTCCCTCTCTCCTCCTCCTCCTCCTCATCCTCCTCCTCCTCCCTTCCTTCCTACTCTTGGTCCCTTTTTTTCCAAATTCCTGCTCAACACTTCAGTTACATTAAAACACAGAACAAAATGTGAGAACACTGAGCTCCAACGTGATGTTGCTCCACGGGAACTCCACCTGAACCTCCACCAACGTCATCACTCACTACTCCAAGATAGTTAGTTAGTTAGTTAGTTAGTTAGTTAGTGAGTCAGAGCTTAAGAGAAGAGTTTAATCTGAATTGACTCGAAAATAAATGAACAATTTTACAAATATCTGCAGCAATTTAGCAAAAAAAAGTTGTAATAGGAGAGAAAATATTTGTCAACAAGTTTCATCAAAAGCTGCTTTTACCCCACAAAAGGAAAGTGATCAGAGTTGCACATTAGAAGTGGAGCAGATTGGCCGGCGCTGGTTCTTTTTGTCTCTGCTCCTCCTCTCCTGCTCCCCGTGACCTCCTTAAACGCTCCTTTTCTCAGCTGTGGGAGGGGAGCGCAGCCATTGTTTCCCCTAAAGTTTAGCTAATGCTCCGTCTTTAGAGATGAAAATGGAAGTGTCCGACAGAGCAGCAGCAGGAACATAAATCAAGTCAGGATCCCAAAGAGCTCCTCTCTCCCCGGGTCATCACAGATCACGGGTCAGTTCACAAGAGGTTAGGCTGAGAGAGGCCAGGGCCGGGACCAGGGGCGGGGGGGGGGCAGGCGTCTGTTGTGTGTGTGTGTGTGTGTGTGTGTGTGTGTGTGTAATAATAGTCAATGAGGTCTATATATATATATAAAAAGTTGTTCTAAATGAAGTTTATTAAAAAAAAGTTCTATTTTCTCTGAGCAGCTTCTCTGTCCATCAAAGAGATTTTTCTATTTCTCTTTTTATTCTCTCTGTTTACAAATATCTGCAGCAATTTAGCAAAAAAAAGTTGTAATAGGAGAGAAAATATTTGTCAACAAGTTTCATCAAAAGCTGCTTTTACCCCACAAAAGGAAAGTGATCAGAGTTGCACATTAGAAGTGGAGCAGATTGGCCGGCGCTGGTTCTTTTTGTCTCTGCTCCTCCTCTCCTGCTCCCCGTGACCTCCTTAAACGCTCCTTTTCTCAGCTGTGGGAGGGGAGCGCAGCCATTGTTTCCCCTAAAGTTTAGCTAATGCTCCGTCTTTAGAGATGAAAATGGAAGTGTCCGACAGAGCAGCAGCAGGAACATAAATCAAGTCAGGATCCCAAAGAGCTCCTCTCTCCCCGGGTCATCACAGATCACGGGTCAGTTCACAAGAGGTTAGGCTGAGAGAGGCCAGGGCCGGGACCAGGGGCGGGGGGGGGCAGGCGTCTGTTGTGTGTGTGTGTGTGTGTGTGTAATAATAGTCAATGAGGTCTATATATATATAAAAAGTTGTTCTAAATGAAGTTTATTAAAAAAAAGCTGTATTTTCTCTGAGCAGCTTCTCTGTCCATCAAAGAGACTTTTCTATTTCTCTTTTTATTCTCTCTGTTGATTCATTGATGTATTTGAGTGAGTGATGAGTTCAACAGGACTAGAAGGTTGTTGGTGACATTATAATGGGTTTTAAAAGAGTTTTTATGATGTTCTGTCTGAGGTTGAAGTCTGTATTTAACTTATCTTCTCTGTTGTTTTTCTCCAGGTTTATTAATGCGAGGAGGAGAATAGTCCAGCCCATGATCGACCAGTCGAACCGCGCAGGTGAGACTCTTTCTTTTCACTCTGTCAAAAGTCTTGATTTTCTGCTGATCGTCTTTTGCCTCCATGGTAGAAACCTTGACTCTGTGAAGACAAAATGATGTTTTCAGTGAAGTTGATGAACTTTATGCACAGATTTCAGACCGACGTAAGAAGTAGATGAGAAATAATGAGTTTATCAAACAGGTTTAATTCAATATTAATGAGAAGTATTTTTAGCCGCTCTGTTCCCATCGCTCTCTGCTGGAATCCAGCGTTGACCTTGTGTAGGTTACGATGTTTGCAGTTAGTAAATACAGGCCTGACTCACCCCCCCTCCCGTCCTCCTCCTCCCGTCTCTCTTAAGTGGAATGTCCAATCTCCTCCAGGGACTTCCCCACTGATATCACTGTTGGACACTTGAAAATCAGTGCTTTCATAAATTAAAAGATAATTTTATTATTTTAATGGTTTAATATCACGTCCCACCAACAGAACTCTCTGTTCCTCCCTCCCTGCCTGCCTCCCTCCCTTCTATCTCACCCCTTTAGTGTCAGCAGAGTTAAATAAAATAAAATACTCCTGGCCCTGAACCCAAACGTGAAGAGAAGTTCACTCACTTCTTCTTCTGGAGCTGACCGTTGTTTGGCTTTTTTCGGCTCCAGACCTGCCTTCCCTCCCTCCCTCCCTCCCTCCCCCTCGACACTCCTTTAAACTCCCCACCTTCAGCCTATTTGTGGCTGTTTGACTGAGTGAGTGAGTGAGTGAGTCCCCCTGGTGCTCGGCTGGGTTTGGACTGGCCGTAAACTTTATTACCTGTAATAGGGGTCAGAGGGGAGGGTGGCTGTAGGGGCGCAGTAAAGTTCAAAGGCAGCGAGGGTGAGGTGGTGGTGGTGGTGGTGGTGGTGGGGGTGGTGAGGGGGTTCTTGCTTTTGCTTGACTGACCCCCAAACAGGCTTAAATGGAAAGTAAGTGGATTTCTATGAGAGCGGGACAATGGAGGAGAAGGAGGAGGTCAGGTTTCAGCGGCTGCTGCTGCTGCTGCTGCTCAGCTCAAGGCAGTGTTTATCAAATAAAGAAGTTCTCCTCCATCCTTCTACTAAGACCACATCTTCACGTCACGTAGGGAGAATGATTAGAGTGCTGAGCACACCTTCTCCGCTTTTCATCCCGCCTGTAATCACATGTAATTCCCAGCAGCCATTACTGCAGGAGCAGGTTCTCAACCTTCTGATCCGACACCAGAACACGCTGTAATGAACCCTGAATACTCAACATTTACCATTTTACCTCTAATTAAAGCAGAATCACAGTCTTTCTGCTCCAAACTCTGGACCAGTGGTTTGTCCTGTTACTTTACATTCAACTGAAAATGTTTCTCCAAAATGACGCGGGTGTGGGGTCAGGAGCACAGATGGAGCTTTTGTTTGATGACATGTTAAAATGTCAATAATAAAAGATAAAATAGTTTGGATTTTTTTCTGTGATCTATTGACCAAATGAAAGAACAAAATAAATGATCAGAGTCATTGGGACAAGTTTTGTGGCTGGAGTTCAAAGTCTGATCTAATGAGACTTAGGGTGACTGGTTCAATTCCCAGAACTACTGTACCTGTGCCCTGGTTTAATTTCCTGGTACAGTTAGTGACCTCAACAGTGACCCCTCGACCCCTCCCTCTGCTGCTCAAACTCCTGATACAAATGGTGGAAATAGTGAAGGAACCCATTGATGAGTTACTTCCTCTGTGAGTCCATCAACCACTGACTCACTGCATGTGAATCCATCAACAAGTCGGTTCCTGCTTCTATGGCTGCTGACGTGTTTCCACAGAAGAAAGTTACCAGAGTCACACACTCACACACGCTGCTGTGGTTACTGCCGGTACTGCAGCCGAAAAACATTCAGCTGTTCACTCTCCACATCCACCCGGGACGGTCAGTTAAATAGACGGTCAGTTAATAACCAGCAGCACCAACTCCAGAAAGTCTTCCTGAACTTCCTCATCAAAATTCCAGCCTCGGAAATTCTGGACTTTTCAAACTTGACTCATTTTGTAAACAGATGAGAAGTTTTCTCTCGACTTAAATTCCAGTCTGATTTGTCAGATTGAGGTTTTGATGAACAAATATGCAGCAAACATCCAAGAGTCTCGCAGAGAGAACGTCTGTCTGGGTTTGACGTCTAATGAGAATTTCCAACAGGAAGGAGAAAAGACAAAGATGAGCTTCATCGAGGAAGTGCAGGGAAAAAGAAAAACAGTGATTTATGTTGGTTAAACCACGGACGATTCATGGAATCAAAAGTCTGGGTCGGGGCCCGGTGACTGATCGCTGTTAGAATCTGTTGAATTTAAATTATGTCACAAAGTTATTATTTGTGAATCATTTCTAAATCAGAAAGTTGGATTTTATTTAACTTTGACATTTTTTCTTCAGTCAATTTTATTCTCATCTCATTCCAACATAATGTAACTGAACAATCCCTGTGCGTGCTCCGGCCAGCAGGTGATCCCGGCTCCGGCCACTGACCTTTAATTAAAAGCACTAATTGAGCGCTCCTTCTCCTCCCTCCCCCTTGTATCCCCTCGTCTTTCTCCTCCTCCTCCATCCCAGTAAGTCAAGGAGCTCCCTACAACCCAGATGGTCAGCCGATGGGGGGCTTCGTCATGGACGGCCAGCAGCACATGGGAATCAGACCACCTGGTAAGACCTTTCTCTGCCCGCCTGTCCCTCTGTCCTGTCCTTGCACTTGACAGATTTGTCCAGGGCTGAAGACAACCTTGACCCAGACACGTCCACCGCTGTAGCCAGAAACTAAATCCTAAAAGTCCAACTGTTTTTCTCACCGTTGTTTCGAAACACAGAGAAACTCACAGACGGACCAGGTGTCCTCCATCACATTACACCACCCTCTCTGCCCCCCCACCCTGTCTCTCTCCCTCCGTCTCCCACACGCCATTAGGTCTAATCCCAGCAGCAGTGCTTAAGCTGCTCACCTCCTCCTCCTCCTCCTCTTCGTCCTCCTCTTCCTCGTCCATCTACTTTTCATTCCCAATTTTCTGAGACTCTCCTGAAAACCCCTCCATCTCAACCTCCACCTTGTGTCTGAATAAACCACTGAAGTCTCACCCCCCCTACAGCGCCCCCTGCTGCTGTAATAATAGTTGCCTAAAATGAACACATAGCAGTGAAAGAGTCATTCCATGTCAATATGAACAGAAGCGTCGAGCTTCATTTTACAGCTGATAATAGCCCTGGTGGTCCACTGTGGTACTGTGTTTTTGTGCACCCATGCAGTCATTATTAGATAAACTCCACCTTTAACCGTCTCTCCTTTGTCCCCAGGTCCGATGGGGGGCATGGGCATGAACATGGGCATGGAAGGACAGTGGCACTACATGTAGCCCCTCCCCCCCAGGCCGGCCAATCGCAGCAGAGAGGAGGATGTAAGTAGAAACTGTCCAATCACATCTGTCAGTGTTTGTAGTTTCCGAGGTTGTGGGTTTGATTCTTCATCCTCAGCTGATACAGACAGACGACTCCATTTAGTTCCTCCTTCACTCCTCTCCTCTGTCTCTTTGATCACAGCCGTGAAACTTTGGGTTTAGAACTCCCAACATCAGTAGCTGCCCCCACAGGGGGGAGGAGACGGGGGAGGACGGGGCAAATGTTCAGTATCAAAGAAATGAGGATGAAGGCAGCAGTGGTTGGGGGGGCGGGGGTGAGGCATGGGACCAAGATGGGGAGGTGGGGGTGTGGGCAGGGGCAGGTGAGACGTCGCCGTGGCAACAGAGTGATTGGCAAGAAGATCAGTGGTTGGTTCTGTTGGAAGGAGACGAACGGACAAGTGTCCACCCTGAAGACGGATAAAAACTGACCATCACACACTGTCCATCACACACTGTCCATCACACACTGTCCATACTCTACTCTCTCTCCTTTTCCTCTGTCCATTTAATTCTCTTCATCTTCCAAATCCTGTGAGTTTTTTCTCCATCACCTTCTCTGTGTCTCTGGAATCTTCTCTTCTCTCTCCCTGCCTCCCTGCCTCTCTCTCTCCCTCTCTCTCTCTCTCTTCCCTCAGGCCCAAACACACTCCCTCATATTTTCTGCTGTTCAGTCAGTCAGTCAGTCAGTCAGTCAGTCAGTCAGTCAGTCAGTCAGTCAGACTCAGTGTTGTCACAGTGACTACAGCCACATATCATTGTTTGTGTGTATGATGTTTCTGACTGTGTGTGTGTGTGTGTGTGTGTGTGTGTGGGTGTTCATGAGTGTGTATGGTAATAGGATTACTGCTGGCACAGGGAGGAGACACAAACTAGTGCAAAATGGAGGACACGGCCAGCAGGGGGTGGAGCTGAGCTGGGCCTAATTGACTGGATCCAAATTAAATATGTCATCAGCAGAGCTGTGACCAATGGATCCGACTGATTCACCGACTAAAATAGACACCATTAACAGCCTCCACACAACGCATGTGCAGGAGTCAGCTCCGCACCATCAGGGAGAAATACAGTGCATCCACCCGACCTCCATCACACACCACCAGGACCAAACACTGATGACCAGATCCAGTCTCGTAGAATCGTCTCTCAGCCTGAAAACGTTGGGCGACTCTGCTAATGGAAAGGCTGTGTTTCCAGAAGGAGGCGTCGGGGAGTGTGTGTGTGTGTGTGTGTGTGTGTGTGTGTGTGTGTGTGTAAACAGCAGGGCCAGTTCAGTGCGTCCGAGCCGCCGCGTCTCTGCAGCAGCTGCTCTCCTTCCCAGCAGACCTCGCTTTAAACAGCCACAATTTGCCTGCTGAATCCCGTAATTGGGCCACCAGAGGAATCCTGCAGAGACGGAGCGCAGAGAGAGGACGAGCGTGGACGAAAGAGAGAAAAAAGATGATGAAGAGGGGAGGGGAGGATGAAGGAAGGGAGGAGCAGGGAGGGCAGAGGGGAGGAAGACGGCGTCGAAAATCCGTCTTCTCCCCCCGAGCGATTGGTTCTGTCTTTACGGCTCCATCAGTGGCCGCGTGCTAGCTGCTAGCTGCGCTCAAAAACTGCGACTTTTTCTAGGTCAATTAAATGTAAGTGATGTGTTTTATTCTTTCACGACCAATTAAATTAATAGGTTATTTCAGAGTGGGTGGAGCTGGGACTCTTCTCCCATTTGATTAAGAGACAGAGCACGGGTTCATTATATTTTATAAGCAATTTTCATTAGTTGACTTGAGGTTTTGTCACCGCGGGGCTCATTGTGCAGCGTCTGATGCAGGAGGTGTTTCTGCAGCCGTCGGACGCAACATTAGTTAAAACCAAAGCCAATTAGTCCTGGTTAGTGGAGAGCGTTCCGCTCCTTCCACCCAGTGATGATCACAGAGCTGCCAGACAATACACCTGTCAGTGGACATGACGTCCAGCAAGTCAAGTCAAGCAGAAGTCAGCCCCGTCTTTGAAGGGGACAGAATTGACTCTGGGACAACCCTTCACCTCCTTCCTCCTCCCCTCTGCGTCTCCCCCGTCGGCCCCGGAAACATCTTCTGGTTTTTCTACAGTTTCAGCATAAAAGTTAACAAAGGCTGATGAAGCTCAGGGGTCGGAGTTGAGTTTTTCTTTTCTTTTTCTCTGCGTCAAAAATGTTGATAAAATCTGCTGCAGCGTCCCAGCTGGAGACCTTTTGTCCCAGAATGCATTGCTCTAATCATTAAGCCCAAATTTGTTAACCTCCTGCTCAGAGGTCAATATCTGGCCAACATGTGCTCCTCCTCCTCCTCCTCCTCCTCCTCCTCCTCTTCTGCTGGATGAACTTTTACTATTAACGAACAAAAAAAAATGTTCCCGATGGGGATTGTCTGCCCTCACCCGCCCCTCTGTTACCCTCCTCACCCCCTCGTATTGTGCATGTGAATGTGTGACCCTGTTGATTTGGTCCCTCTGGAATCCCCCCCCCCCCCCCCCCCCCCCCCCCCCCCCCCCAACACCACCACCACCACCCTTCACCCCCCAGAGTCTAAGAAAGGAGTCCTGCAGCTCCACGTATTGATTGGCTTATTAAGTGAAAAAGCCCATTAGTAACGAGTGTCCGCTCAAGCACGCTCAGCATTTACCGCCGCCTTTATCTTCAAGTCGTTTTCAAGAATTTCAGAAATGAGCGAAGGGTCGTGATCATCAAACATCCTTCGACTCCAAGAACGAGTCCAGTTTCTGAAAACTGAACTTTGGAGAAAAAAAAAAACCAAACATTTTGCCGATGTTGTACAAACATTTTTCAATTTTACGAAAACGATCTAAACCAACACGACTGTTTGGACTCAAGTCAGAAGACGTGATAATGTTGGACCTTGTTGTTGTTGTAAAAAGTTCTATAGAAATGAGGAGAAATCTGAGGTGATGATGATGATGATGATGATGATGATGATTCCACACCAGAGTGAGTCTCAGCCTGTTGTTACTGCAGGTCCTCATTGACGAGGACAGGTCTCAGATGAGACACCGTCAGGTCCACAGATCAGGTGACCTCCACCACCTGCCGCTGCTCTAGTCCAGCACAATAGCAGCTGAGTATCTGAGGTGAGGAGTGATGGATGAGCAGGAGAAAAGGAGGAGTTCTTTTACAGTTTCTCTTCCTTTGTCCTCCTGCTGCTGTGCCTCCTTGTCCTCCTCCTTGTATTCCTTTGTGTCATGTGATGTGCTCCTCCTGTGTGAGGACAACACGTGGAGGAGCCGCAGGCCACCTCTCTGTGTGTCGGCGCTGGCCGTGCGCCTCCTCCGCTCCTCTGCTCCTCGGGTTTCCCAGCAGAGAGCTGCTATTGTTGTCTTCACAAGAGGAGGACGTCAGGAGAGAAGTGGCTGAAGATGATGGATGGATGTTGGATGGATGTTGGATGGATGCACTAGTTTATAACTGAAGACGGTCATGGTCCAAAAACCTGCTGGAATGAAAGCTGAGAGTCCTGTGTTCGATTCCCAGAGACACTTGTTGTCTCAGAGTGACAGCAGATCAAAACAATAAAGTTCATAAAATATAAAAGTCTTTATTATAAACCTTAACCTTAAGGTTTGACGTCGCTCTGGTCAGAGACGTGTCCTCAGGTCTGGGAATGAAAACCTAATCCCAACAGTGGTTGTTGGATTCTCACTAACAGATTATGCTGAGAATAAATCTGACCTGGACTGAAGTTGGGATTAACTTCCCAAACCAACTGTAGTATTTGACTCAGATTAACTCCATGTCAGGTTGGCAGTTGCCTCAGACTGAATTACCCCTGGGGGGCGGGGTCAGGCTGAGCTCAGATCAGCTCTACTTCTGTCTTCACTCACTGATTAATGGACACAAACTCATCTGCACTTAAAAGCTTTTCTTCTGCTGTGGAGGAGAAGTGGGTCCAGTTGGAGAAGACGTTGGTGTTGGAGGACAAGGCAGGTTTGATGGTCCACAAACATGGAGGAACCAGGTGAACTGTCCAGCTACATCGTCACCGTCCTGGAGTCAAACTTTAGGTCCAAAAAGACGCCACATGGTTTTTAACCCTTCACTCCCTGGTTTAGGACTTTCATGGTCTGTGGTGAGAGTAGGAAGCAGCTGGAAGAAGGTCTGGAGAGGAGGAGGTTTGGATGAGAGGAAGAAGAAGGAAGGATTTACCAGGGATTTTTACAACAACAGGGGGCAGTGTGGTAGAACTGACTGACCAGACATTTCCTTGTCCAAACAAGTCGTCGTTGTTCTCGTCACCTTTTCTTTTCTTTGACTGATCACAGGATGAAACAGTTGTCGGGAATTTAGTTTTTCGTTTGTTGTCAACAGATCTTCCACTTCTTCTGACATCTGACATTTTCTTCTTCTTCTTCTTCTTCTTCTTCTTCTACTGTAATATATCACATTCCAACACATTGGTGGACTCTTTTATCAAACTCAGGTCCATCTGCAGGAGTCCAACTGGTGGACGTATGAAATCTCAGTGCTTTAGATCTCCTGGGTGTTTTCATATTTCCTAAATTAAAATGATGATGGTTGGTTGGTATTTGGGTGGCACCTGTGGAGTTACCGTTCTCCTCTGTCCTTCATCTGACCTTTAATCAACTCTTCTCTTCTTCTCCTTCACAGAACTGAAGGGCAGAGTGGGGGGGTCATCTGTCCCACGGAAGCTGGTGGAGCAGTGGACGCAGAGACACCGACTTCCAGCTGACCACAACATCCCAGGACAGACCACGTGAACTCTGGCTTCATTATGCACCAGCAGCCCCACCACGACGGCCTTCCAGAGTTTTTTATATCCAGAGATGGTGGGGGCGCTGTAGAGCCAATGAACCTGGTGTCCTTCAACCCTCCTTCCTGCCGGGCCACTACAGACTGAGACGGGAGTCCTCCGATGACAATGCGATTGGTACAGAGTGGGACAGAGACACACTGGGTCCTCGGCCCTTACCTTTGGCCAACTAGGCACTTGGTGATATTTTCTAGACTCAGAGACTTCCTCCCGGGGGAGCTAGCGAGCGATCCGCGCTTTGGGACGACAGACTTGGACCAAGTTTTCGCCGACGTCTGTATCTGAGCGGACGCTGACGCGGCGACACTGGTGACCTTCAGACGTGAAGACGGAGGCGGCGACGACGGCCGAGAGAAAAGAAATGAAAAAGTATAAAAGTACTATATCAAAGCCCTGGAGCAGAGAGAGAAAATATACTGTAAACTGATGTAAAGTGTGGACTCTGGCGCCACCAGGGATCTAAGTATTGTAAATGCTATTGTATTGTTCTGCATATTATGTTGTTTCTAACAGATTTTTTTAAGAAAGGATGTGAACTTTTGTTTTTTTTTCTTTGTTTTTTTTCTCCTCTGTTTTCTTTCCACACTATGTGTGTGCGCCGTCGCCCCCTCATGGAATTTGACTGCCCCCCCTTCATTAAATCACAATGCATTTTTAAAAGAAAAAAAAAATAAAGAAATGGACGATTTGAGAAAGTTGTGAAAGTTTTTTGACTGAAGGAGAAAGTTCAACGTCTGGATTAAGGTTTTTATTTTACACTAATTATTGATCAGTTTTGAAGGTCAATCTGCACAATCTAAGATGACTGGTCTGCTCCTTAATCTGGACCGCCAAAGTTTAAAGTCCAGATTAAGGTTAACATTAATTATGTTTTACGTCATTTAACTCTGTCCTTCTGTCTAAACAAAGGACCAATCAGGACCAGCGGTAACCATGGGGCGGAGCCAGTGGACTAACATTGAACTCAAATGATTTTTTTTATTTGGTTTTAAATTTAGAAATGTTGAAAGTTCAAAGTTCATATCTAATCCACTGAACTGAATCCTAATCCCAATCCTATGTCTGTCCATCTTCATCCTCTTCATCCTCAGTCTCCACTGTACTGGTCTCTTTCATCCAGATGCTCAGTCCACTGGATGTCAACCTTCCTAACTGGTACTGGACTAAAGTCTTTAGTTCGGAGTTGGTGTCAGTAGACCTGGTCCTGGTCCTGGTCCTGGTCCTGGAGCTGTGTACTCAGTAGAAGTTGGACTTCTTGATCCAAATCCTACGTTTGGAACAGAATCCCAGTGATGAACAGCAGTCTCATCTCTTCATCACCATCATCATCATCATCCTTCACAGGTGAAGGTCACTCCTCCTCCTCCTCCTCCTCCTCCTCCTCCTCCTTCTCCTCTTCAGTCTGTGTCTCTCAGCTGAGGTCCAGGTTGATCTGCTCCGTCCTCACACCTGTTTGTCCCTGGATGAAGTTTCCTCCCCCTCTGTCTCTCCTCCTCCTCCTCCACCACGGTCAGGGAGAGTCATGGAGGAGTGGGGGGTTCTGGTCTGATCAAAGCAAAGCGACAGACAGAACAACAGACAGAACAACAGACAGAACCACAGACCGTCTGTTTCAGCCACAACAAGACACAGTCTATAAATCATTCTTCCTCCTCTCTGCTCCTCTCTGCTCCTCTCTGCTCCTCTCTGCTCCTCCCTCCACTGTGTCTTTACTGTCGTGTTTTCAGGACTGTCAGGATATTTACCCTAAAAAAGAGGAGCAGGAGCAGCAGCAGGAGGTGCAGGAGGAGGAGCAGCGGCTCCTGAAAAACCCGGGAGACGCTTTAATTGTTTCTCCTCTGGAAAATCCGAGACTGTGAGACGTGAATTCCTGAGCCGGTGGCGACTGGAGCTGTGGAGACCCAGGAGGAGGAGGAGGAGGAGGAGGAGGGAGAAGGGAAGGAGAAAGACCAGACTTGACTGCCCTCTTTAGGGAGGCCTGGAAACTGTCCGCCGCCGCTGATCTTTGGAGACGGTTGACCGGGACAGACAGAGACAGAGAGACAGCACTAATGACGTCACAGATGAAGAAGTTAAAAACAGACAACCGTGACGTCAGAACCGCTTTAAGGACTGAACTTCAGTGACTCTGAATTTACCAGGATGGAACATCACTGGAGCTGAGACACAGACACAGAGACAGACGGAGACACAGAGACAGACACAGACCTTTATCCTTGTTCTTCCGCCGCTGTTTTGTTGTTGAACATCTCGGTTCCTCTGGTTCTCATCAGTGAAGCCACCAATATATTAATATTAAGATTATTATTATTATTATTATAACAATAGTGATTTGAATCATAATAATAAATTATTATTATTATTATTATTATTATTATTATCGTTATTATTATCCGGAAAACAAGAAATAAAATCCAAGGAACAGGATCGAGTCTGGATTAGGATTGAGATTAGACTTCACTGGTGAAAGTGTTTGTGACGGGACAACGACACACACACACACACACACACACACACACACACACACACAAACCATGTGTTTTTTTTTTACTCGTTTTATTCACAAAATCACAGAATTACACACACACACACTCTCTCTGACACACACACACACACACACACTCTGTCAGGCTGTGACCGGGCAGTGAACTGTCAGAGAAATGGATGGAGCAGAAATGTGTTCCAGAGCAGAGGAGGTGCCCGGACAGGCCTGTCTCCTCCTCCTCCTCCTCCTCCTCCTCCTCCTCCTCCTCCTCCTTCAGGAGGCCACAGCGCTGGTATTTATTCACCTTTGTTTGATTCAATACCAGTGACACGGATCATTTTATGTCCCTTCTTCTCCAGGTATCGGTTCGTGAACCTAGTGTTTCTCTGAGACTCGAGTCTTTCACCGTCGATGATGTCGACGTCAAATGTATGAACTGAAAAACCGAGCAGAGAAGAAACAAAAACCAAGGATCGAATCGATTTAATGCTGACGTCAAACGTCGAGTCGATTTATTATGAACATTATTAACATTATTAACTGGATCGTTAACATTTTCAACAGGAGTTTAAAATCACCAGAAAATAAAAACCTGTTTGTGAAGACAGTGAACGATGAATGTGGGTCAGAAACGATACCAGTTCATCACAGGCCGCGATACTCGGGGTCAGAGTTTCTATTTGACCACGTGATCATATTTATATCAAACACGTCATTAGTTTCAACCTCATTGAACCGAAAACAGAAGTGGATTCGTTTGTTTCATTTAATTCATGTGAAGAACACGGTGACACACATACCTATATAAATATATATGTTATTACAGCTGAACATAAATGTATTTATATATATTTTTAATACATTTCTTACATTAAATACATTTTCTTTATTTTAAAAATAAAAATACCACATTAACATTAAATAAATAATAAATGTCACCATTTATTTTCAATTGTTTCTATTTATAAACAGGCAGAAAATCTTTAGAAAACACACTGATAAAAATATAAAAATATAAAATAATTAGATATATCAATATAATCTTTCACAGTTGAATTTCTTTAAAGCAGCAGCCAAACAGATGGAGACCTGTTGGAAATACACAATAAAAATCCTCAACATTTTTAATGTTATTTTAAAAAAGAAGAAAAATAAGATTTAATTTTTATCTTTAATCAGGATTAAACTTTAAAACCTCCTGAGTCTGAAACTAAAATCCACTCATTTACGAACAAATGTCCTTTTTACACATCATTGACCGTTGACTGAACCGCAGCCACAGGAGCTGGACGGGATTATCAGGATTATAATCTCAGACCAAAGATGGAATAAATATTTTTATTTATAAAAAAAAAATATATGGAGAGTGTGAATAATATAACCAAAATATATGGATAATATATGTGTGTAAATTCGATGTAAATAATCTGAGCTGTGACGAGTTTGGATTTATTTCTGTTTCACTTTTAATTTTTTATGATGTGATTTTTTTAAACATATTTTTTTCTATTATTTTTCTCCTCTTTTCTTGTTTTTCCTTCTTTTCTCCTCTTTCTCCCTGAAGTCCCTGCACCTCCTCGGTGGTGGATTCACGGACCCTCCGTCCTCCACAGATGGTCAGCGGGTTTTTTCTTTTTCTCTTGTCCTTTTTCTTCTCCTTCACGATCTCGGACTCGAACATCTGCACAAATGTTGGTTCAGTTTGGACAGAACAAAAACAACAACGATTATTTTTTTGCAGCAGCGTCATCATCAGTCTCCTCCGTCCAGTCACGTGATCATCACACAATAATCTGGGAAACAGTTTGAATAAAATCCAGATGTTTCTTCATCACCTGTTCATCAAATCTAAACATCGACGTCAACTTTACCCGCGGCTCCCAAACGCCTCACGGCGGGAGAGAAAAGAGATGAGAAAGAAAAAAGAGAAACTTTTTTTTTTATCTTCCTTTTCTTCACAAACAGTTTCTCCAAAGGTCGAGCAGCAGCAGCAGCAGCAGCAGCAGCAGCAGCAGCAGCAGCAGCAGCAGCTGTGACTGAAACAAAAGGAGAGAAAAACAAGGCAAGAAGAGCAGTTGGTGGAGAGAGGGAGAAAGAGGGAGGCAGAGGGAGGCAGAGGGAGAGACTGTGGAGCTGGGGCCATTTTGGATGTCATCCGTCTCCTTGACGACGGGGCCCCGGCCCTCAAAGGCCCCTTGGGCGCAGGGATTGTTTGAGAAGAAGCCGCTGTTTCTGCAGCATCATTTATCACTGTCACCACATAATGATTCCCCTCGCAGCTCCTTATTGATGTTTGTAATTGCATTATCTCATAAGGGGGGAGGAGGGGGGAGTGATCAATGGAGCCGAGAGGAGCACCGAGGGGTCAGGAGGAGTCAGGAGGAGTCAGGAGGAGCCGGCGCGCTGTTTGTCCATTTAATACAGGCGGACTCTCATTATCTCTGCTGCTGCTGCTGCTGCTCCGAGTGAGGAGGAGGACGTGGAGGAGGAGGAGGAGGAGGAGGAGGAGGAGGAGGAGGAGGAGGAGGACACAGCTCGGTTTATTTGTCCAACCTTCAGCCGCCGCGGATTTAGAAATAAAAGAGGGAAAAATAAGGCAGTCACAGTCACGTGATCACCAATCGGTCCCGGTTCTGGACCCACAGACCAGCAGCTGAGTTCGGTCCTGGTCCAGAACCACAGCTCTGTGGGCTCGGACATATGGAGCGGTGGAACAGGAGGCTGATGGAGGGTTCCTCCTGGGGGGTCAGGACTCAAGTCAGGGCGCGTGGCCTCCCCTAGAGCGCGCACACGAACCTCTGGGCAGGAGTCGTTTATTAAAGACAGCCAGAGGAGGAGGAGGAGGAGGAGGAGGAGGAGGTGTGACGTAGACGGAGTGAAAGGCTTTGATTGGACGTCACGGACGTCATTGTAAAATATTTAAATCTTTAATTTATATAAAAATTTACATCTTTGTTGATTTTCTCTGAGGTCTGAGTGAAGTCGACGACAAACGGATTTTGTTCTTTGACTTTTTCCTCAAATGGTTGTGACGTCGACCTGAAGTTTATAGAAAAGGTCGAGGGTTCGATTCCTGCTCCTCAGTTCACCTGGAGACTGAACTGTAGCTGTGACCGTCAGACCTGCAGCTCAACTTTACTTTAGTTTAAAATCAGAAACTTGGTTCTGGTTCCATCTGGACTACAGGTCAGACTGGACCCAGGGTCTGGGGTCCAGTCCTGGTCACATCAGAAGAGTCGACATCAGAGAGTGAACATCACCTGTGGGTGAAGTTTCCTCCATCACCTCCTCCTCCATCAGCTGAACGAGGGTGAAACCCTCATGATTTCACCCTGTCCTTAAATGATGTTTCCAGTTCTGTCTGTGACATGAGGTTCTGAAGACAAGATGTTCCTGCTGAAGATGTTCCTGTCAGAGTCTGGGAGTCAAACCTACGTCCCAGGCCTGACATCTGTCAGTGGTCGCTGGGCCACTTGTTATGCTAATGAAAGACGGATTCTCTGGAGACACCAGCAGTCCAGCAGTCCAGCAGTCCAACAGTCCAACAGTCTCTGATGGGTTGGACTTCCTCACAGACGTCAACGTCCCGTCCTCCAAATGTCCGTCTGATTTTCAGACGCTGACGTCAGTTCGAGGGAAACGGAACACGAGTTGATGTTGGTAAATGAAAGACTTTTCCACCAGTGTACCCAACCTCTGGGGCGGGGACTGTTTATGTCCAGGTGGGAAACCCATGTATCTGATACCAGGTTTGGGTGGAGGAGATTTTAATAGTTCAGACCATCTGAGGGTGTGGGACTATTATTGATGGACGGAGACAAAGGGTGTAGGCTTGGACTGATTGAGTAGATCATGGTCCACATCTACAAGGTCTTCACCGTCAAGTAGGACACCAACAGGCCAGAGGGACCCTGGGCTAACAAGTGAACCAGGGGCAATTTAAAAAATAAAGTTTGGAGCAGTCTATCTACCTGTCTGTCTGCCTGTCTGCCTGTCTGTCTGTCTGTCTGTCTGTTGTGTTTTGGTCTTGTACATTGTAGATATTTCATCTATTTGCACTTTTTTGTGCTTTATCACTTAGTTGCACAAGTGCATGGACCGAGGACACTTCCCTGGGGAACACCAGGTACAGGTCATATGTCTGATCACAGATCAGTGAATAAAACCAATCTGTCACGTTGGTTGATCAGGGTACGATGACATCACAGAAGTTCTCCTTCTTAACCAAACTGACTCACCAGTGTCTGTGGTCGACGTGTCAGTGAGTCACAGATCAACCATCAGGTCATCAAAGGTCATGGAGGAGAAACTAGTGACTAAACTCCATCTTTTTCCTGATTCAGCTGTGATCTCCACCCTGTGATCTCCACCCTGTGATCTCCACCCTGACACCAGTGTTCTGTGAGTGCTCTTCAAAGAGAAAGAGAGAGAAAAAAAAAAAAAACAATGTTTATATTTAGATTTACAATATTGTAAAAAATAAAAAGACTGGGAGCCAATTTCATCAAACTCTAAAACACCAACAGATGCCGTTTGTTTTAACGACCTCTGTTGACATCGGCCCGTCTGGGTCCGTGACCCCGACTGAACAGAACCGCCGCCGACCTTGGCTTTGCTCTGTTATGACTTGGCGCCCGTTAACAGTGGCCGTGAGTTGTAGCCTGGCGTTAAACCGTGATCCAGACACAGTCAATGTTTATGTCCACCTATCAAAAGCAATGTGTTTATGTTATATGGCATTATGGACAAGGCTGCACTCTGGAACAGGACGACTGGAGGATGAAGAGTCAGTGTGAGGTCCAGGACCAGGGCACAGGCGGTTTATGGTCCGTGATCTTCACTGACCATCCTGGAGACCAATGGCTGAAGATATAAAATATAAAGTGTTCAGTTTCAGCATCAGACTGAAAAAGTGAGACTTGGAGGAACAAAATATTTTCAAAAACGTGCAGAGAACGGCATAAAAATATACAAATAAAATTGAAAAAGTTCTTGAAATTTTAATTTTTCTTTAGTTTTTGCTCTAATGTAACAAGAAAAATGTCATTAAAATATTCCACATCTGACCAAAATTAAACGTTTTACACTATAGATTGAAAAAATATATATACTGTATATTTTTTAAATATATGCTATGTGACTGCATAGTTTAGTTTAGTTCATTGTAGCTCTATAGAGTTGAAAACTTGTGTTGCTTTTATCTATCTTTCCATCTTTCTTGAAAAACAAAATTTTATGTCTATTACTTTGGACAAATTTTAACAATTATATATATATATATATATATATTTATATACACTATTTATATATATATATTTCTGGAACTTAAGGGGACGGCATGTTACTGTCAAAAACACTCTTCATAACAAAAAAAAAAATTCTCAATTTTATCCTCCAAAATGCATATAACTAAGTGATTTAGGACAAATGAATGCATTTTTAGTCATTTTTGAAAAACTTTTATCTTTGGAGATTACTTCTGGATCTTATGAGGACAGTATTTCACAGTGATCACTTGTCTCCAAACACAAAAATTAAAAAATTTCACAATTTTAACCAACAAAATATTAATAACTAAGTATTTTAAGACAAATGAATGCATTTTTAGTCATTTT